>JAZGTJ010005307.1:0-27941 GCA_036877575.1 Botia almorhae | reverse complement strand
AGAATTTAAATGAAACCATAATTGGACATTTTGTGCTTGTCAAGCGATGAGAGACAGATGGGCTTGTAATTACATTACAAGTCTGACATCATGGCGGTGTGTACGTGTGGTGTTCAGTGCGCCCTTCATGGCGAGCAAGCTGCTAACAGCACAAGTTCAAAGGCAATTTAGGCCTCGTCTCTTTAATCACACGCTGACAGCATTGAAACTCAGCCTGTAATTCTCACTCTTGACAGTTGCATCCAAGCACAACAGGTATCTTAAAACAAAAATTAAAATCCTGTCAAAATGTTCTCGCCCTTGTTCTGTACCTACATATGCTATTTCTTTAATGGAACATAAATGCAAGCAAAGGTCCTGATCTCTACTTGATTCTATTGTATATGAAAATAATTTCTATTTAAATAGCTTTTGGAAAATCTTTTATTTTAATTGTATTAACTTTTTTGTATTAACTTTTTTTAAGCTGTTTCTTATTTTTGTCATGATTTTTAAGTAATTTGAAGTAGAGATTTTTATTTATTTTTACATTTTGGATCAATGTTTTTACTCTATAATACCAACAATGTTTTAAGACTTTATTAATTTATGAGAATAAAACGAACACTATGAACACTAATAAATATTGTTTATACACATAACTTATATAGCTTTTAACTTGTATAGCTTTTGTCAAGCGTACAGATGACTTCACTGTAGGTTTAATTTGTGTCTGAGAGTTGATTATAGATTCTTTGTGGTTCAGTTCTTGGTTAAAATTATAATAATGTTGCGCACTGATTTGTATCTCAGACAAAATCTTTGGCACACAAAAGAAACCGTCCCCATGGTTTTTGCTGCTATGGCAACAAAATTCATATCCGCAATTTGGCCTTTGAATTGAAATTATAGGGTGACTAAATTATAATGTCAAGTAATTTCATACAAAGACTTAATAAGTATGAGCCTACAAGCAAATTGCATTTGTTTGTTGTTTGCAGACTTTAACGGGCACTGGTTCACTACATATCTTAAACAGTAATGTTTTAGCATAGTGTTAATTATGGCTTTTTAGAGAGTTATGATTAGCAATAATTCACTTGCTGATACGTAGAGCCATAACACTTTTGACATTAGCTGTGGTCCTCCGTTTTAAAAAAGAAAATTATATATCACACCCCTTTGAATTACAATTTTTACATGGAGAGCAGGCCGTTTTTTTAAAGAATGGTTTTGAGCATTGCCGGACCCTTTATGAAAGTTGGTGGTAAAGGTGAGAAAGGTCGATTAAATGAGAGCTGTTTGTTTACGTAGGTAATTTATATTCCCTAAATACCCATTTGAAATACCCAATAGCATCTTTGCAAACCTTCTGCTTGGCTGTTTTTATAACTGGTGTCAAGACACATTCGTTTATTTCCAGGTGAGGCGGTCGGTGGGTTATCTTTGATTTTACAGCTTTGACCTTTACACTGTATCTACACTAATCCTTGACCTTTATATTTCATTTTCTGTGTAAAGATGGTTAAGATTGACTTATTAAAATCCTACTGAAATAGATTTGTATTAATCTGATCTCATAAGAGGCAGGTGAGGAGCTCTCGTCAAACTCTTGCTAAAGGATCGGAAATCCCTTTGAGAGCCAGATGATGATATAACGCGTCAAACTTTGATTGAAGCTGGAGATCATCCTCAAACATATATGAATGGATTTGATTTTAATAGCCGTGTTTAATCTCCTTGATGAGATTAGATTTTAGGCTGCCATGGACAATGAAAACCTATCAAACCTGGTTAAACATCCCAACTATTGGAATTCTCAGCAATTACCTGTGGTGACTGTTGGAGGAAAAAAAAATAAAGTGAAACTTTCCTGTTTGGAACAATGCTCAGCAGTGTAAAATCGGCTTACCCGTTGTTTGGACAGATTGTAGAACAGTGCTGTGTGGAACTCGTCACATGTTTTGGTGGCGATGCCAGAATGGTGCTTTGTAAATGACTATAGGCACAAAAAAGCCCCACAATTGTCTAGAAGGAAGCTAAGCAAAGATTCTGTGTTTTAATGGCTGAGAAATCATAACATCTGTTCAGTTTGGTAGACAAAGAAAATGTCATTGTCTAGATTCAAAGTAAACATTCTGTTTCAACATTTTAGAAGCATGAGGTAAAGTACAATCTCAACATGAACATGGAACAATAGTTTGCAGGAAATATTATTGATTAGAAGACACACCATGTGCTTAATGACTTACATTTTTACATTGAAATTTTTTGACATACATCATAAATTAAGCAAAGGCTTAAATCAGCAGACCTGAGCTATCATGCATGCCCACTCTCTAGGCTTTGATCAAATCTGGTTAGTGTGTAAGTTACCACACCTACCAGAGCACTGTCCCAAATTATGTACCCTTAATTGTAGACAGGGCCAATTAATCACCTTACGATTAATGTCTGATTTCCACTCTCACAGTCAAATTACTTGATTAATTACGATGTCTTAAAGCCACGACTTGCGTGTATGCATGCTAGCTAGTAATTTAGAAACCAATAGCTGTGTATACACTGCCCCTGGCTTTGATCATATCTTGTTAGTGTTTGAGTTACTGTCCCCTCAAAAGTCTGTCCCAAATTACATACAGTAAATATTATCCTGGGTCAATTTGGTGGAGAATAACATGTACAAGTGCAGTGTTCTGAATGAGAGAGAGCGAGCGAGCATAGTCAGGTTTAATGAGGCAACAGAAATGAACTGGTGCGACTTGTAAACATCATAGCTGAAGCTTTAGCCCTGTAAATTAGGACTAAGATGAGCCTTTGCCCATTTAATCCAAATGATGGCTAATCTTCCAAAGGCTACAGAATTAGAGGCACGAGAAACAGGAATGCTCAGTTTATTTGGTCATAAAAACATGCTGTAGAATATGCAGAACTGAAGAAAACAATATACATGGATGTGTTTTTTTTAATCCAGCCATATAATACAGCAGGTTTAAGACCACTCTGTTAATTGGTTGCTTGGGCAGCAGTAATTTTCTGTGGTTAGCACCCACTACCTGCTTTTTAGCAAGAGCTCCAGGGTGAGCACTGTCACCTATTTAATATTCATGAGCTAAGCTAATAGGGTTAGTATTGTGTCTTCCTCACTGTTCAGATCGTTACTGCACCCCTGACACAAGCACATCCACACAGGCAGTGTTATCTTGTAAAGACCAAAAATATGAATTAAAATAGTAATGACTGTTCCAGACAGCCGTGGCAGACAATAGTGAGCAGGTTGGGGTGTTTTGGGTGCTATTGTCAAATGGCCGAGGTGGTGAGGTTTGCTGTTTATCTCAGGGGCGTTTTGGAGATGCATTCCCCAAACTGGTAATGTCCTTGTTTGTTCCCTGGCCCTTTGGTCAACATAAAACCTCTGAACCACAGAATACATGAATAATAATGTCAATTCTTTTATTTGATGACCTCAGTGTGGAACATTAAACAATCCCATTTTTAAGTCCCTCTCTTAATACCACCTACCACTACATGCAATCACAAATAGTCGCATATGGATTGTGTGATGTAAATTAAAGGTTATTTAACTGTCCTTATACTTTCTAGGAAACAAAAACCTGACAACTTTCCAATAGTTTTGTGTGGTACAGTTTAACCATACAGTATATGTACAGTATGTAATCATTAGTTTAATGATCACCTGTCAGAACGCCTACTCTCAAAACAATGACACCTGCACTGAATCACTAATACTAAATAGAACAGTACACATTCAGTACACAGTTGATTTATAAATATCTAGACATCTTCTATTATTTCACAATCTGATCAGGGCACTTGCCTCTGAAACACAGCAAGAGTAAATAGAAAAAGGGAGGGGAAAAATGCAATTATCAATCAAATGCCATGCAACAGATTGGAGCGCTTCAAAAGACTCATACAAAGATTTGTGGCAGCATTTCAGTGGCTCTGATTAGAATCCACAAATTGTAAATTGTGGCTAATTAGGCTGTCATGGGTTCATTAAGGGCTTCAGTTCCTCCCCTTTTCCTCACCTGCATGTATATTAAAACTCATTAGCTTCCTTGTCTGAGATTCCACTTGCATTAATTGCCACGATGCCCCAGCTCTCACATCCCATGATCCTCTTTTCTGTATAGTTAGAAACATAAAACTTCTCATATGTTTGAAATAGCATGCTACCATGCTTCCCATAGAATATTGGCTGTATATACTGTATGTGTACTTTTTCTGCATGCATGCAATAATCAGATGACACTACATTTACCAAAAAAGAACTGCATAAAACTAGAGCATATTGTGCGCAGTAATGTATCCCACAATGCAATACACTTGAATTGACTTTCCATTTAATTTTGATTCCATTGCATTTGACCTTAATTTAAATGGCATAACACAAATTCCTACACAATTTCTTACACAAATATGGATAAATGGTCGGAAGTCACCAAATTAAACATGCAATTTAGGGGAATGTGATGACCAAATCTAGTGGGGCTCCTACTGGTAGATGCCATAAGTTCACCCTTCTGGAGGGCAAAAAGCATCTTTGACAGTCATTCAAAGTAACTTGGTATTCTGACTAGCTAACTTTATATTCTGAAATATGTAGTAGATGTTTCACCAGCGACTGTTTTGGTTGAGCTCTTAAAAGCATTAAAAAGAATGATATTTTTCCCTGTTTGCTGCCTTTTACACCGCAGCTTAGATAGCCGCTAATGGAGGGCTTGGGACTGTGTGTTCTTCCAATCAACATTGTCAGAAAATTATTTTCGGAGATGGCAGCAAGCAGGTTGTATGCTTCCTGGGGGGCCGTGCAATGTGGGCAACTGCATTTGATATAAATGGAAATGCAACCAAATGACTTTGTGCAGGTATTATAGATCTCCTTGTTTGAAACTTCTATTGTTTTGTAATGCGTTTTGTTCCATATGCTATTAAATAAACTGTAGCATTATGTACTATGCATAGTATTATGCAAGCAAAAAGCTAGGATTCGAGTCTAAACATGCAGTATCTTTACCTCCCTACATTCTGTTTACACACAGACCTGAAGCTCCCAAACCAGGAAGTATAACTGAGAGAGACACTGAAGATCTTTTCTAGTCCTTTCTCTATCTCTCTCTCTCTGTGGCATCTGTGTGGTTTGACAAGGATGAAACGCTTGTCTGTCCTGTCAGGATTTGAGCTAAACTTAATGATCCAAGGCAAACATCTAATCCACTGTGCTGTGGAGTGGTACATGTGACAAATGCACCCAGTGGAGAAGACGAGCAGTGCCACAACTCTCACCACACGTCTGGTTCCTGCCCATGTCTCTCCAACACTAATGGCATTACACTGTCTGCTCCTTTAGCAGCGCTCATCCTTTGCCATTTATCTTAGCGTGATGCACGATGCGCGTTTGTTTGCCTATTAATACTAAATGCCAAACGTCTCGTCGCGCACTTCAGAGAGAAAAGTTGACTTTCAAACTTACTGGCAGAATTTTTCATTTATTTCTTTTTCTATATTTGAGGAAGACATTTTTATGCCTGTTGACTGGTTTCTCCAAGTACTGGGAAATACAGTCCTCTGAAAAAACGTGAAAAAGTTTTAACTGAAAAAAACAAAGAGTGTGAACCAATGTCAAGAACTTTGCTATGTGTTACCGTTCCCATTCATCTCATTGTCTGCTGCCTAATTGGTGCTCTATATTAAAACCAAGCAAATGCCTGCTGGGTAGATGCTGTAAGGACAACATATGCGAGACAAAAAGTATCTTTCTTCACAGACTTCATTTCTTTATTCAGAAGTATTTTTTTCTAAGCAATACATTTTTTTATAGAGTGATCATTTTTGTAGAAAGGGTTAAATCAAGTAGTGTAAATCTAAAGTAGAAGGTGTACTTTAAGTGAAATGCTGTGATTGGGTTTCCCTTACCGTGTCATACTGAAGGTGGCAACCTAGGGCTAAAGGTGGCTTTTTAGGGCTAAAAACGCAGACCTGAGTCCCAATATGCCAAGATGACAGGACTCACTTTTTCCAGATATTAAAAACCTTCTTGTTTAGAACTTCTTGTGGCTGACAAGTAAAAACACAAGTCGAGTTCATGCTGATAAAAGTCTTAAAAGGTCATCAGTTGTAATATAATGTAATATAAGTTTTTTCTTGCAATGTTCAGATTCCTAGCAAAAGACTTCCTGGAAGAAACTTTATTTGTGCTTGCATAATGGTGTACATCATCTACAGGCAGGGGCTAACCAGCCGAACCTGTTAAAAGTCCCACTGCTTCCATTATCTTTATGATTTCTGAAGCAAAACATCATGTATAGGTTTCCAGTCAGATCACAACACCCATTTATTGAAGCTAAACTATTGATGCTTTAAAAATCAAGTTTCTTTCTTCCTCTCTCTTCAACTGTTGTCTGCTTAACCCTACAATATGTCTTCAGATGTGATTTAATAAGTGTAGAGATCCCAAGGGAGGTCTTGCATTGAGTTTTCCTGCGGGTCTTTTATGTGTGTATGACTGAGTGGCAGGGGTACTCCCTGGCCCAGATTAATTACCCCCCTCTAATTGGTTTAGTATTTCAGAGCTGGCCCATACAGACAACATGCTGATACATCCAGTTAAATGACAGCCATCCATCATCACTGGCTATTAGAGTCGGGAACTGGGACCCAAGTGGACCGTTTTCCTCCTGGAATGAGTTTATGTATGTGTTTGTGCATGTGTGTTTCTGAGAGCGAGAGAGAGACAGACATAAACACTTGTGCAGTTTTGCTTCTACCGTACCAGATAATTTGATATCTCCCATCCTGACATGCTATTTATCAGAGGGATATGATTCATGTATCGATGGATGATTGAATATGAATATATCGGAGAGCGAGAAAAGATCTGTGGGGGCCTTGAAATATTTCAGACGAATTCAATTACTGTCTTTGTAAATCTGTTTATTTACACCTATGCCACACGTACAGAGCTCCAGAAACCATACTCAGATAAACTGATAAAACATAATTTAACGACTTTCACTAGCAGCAGCGGACAACAGCGCAAGTTCAAGACTTTGAATTTCCGAATGTCACCCACACACATTTAAATAACAGAATAAACCAATCAGATTAAAGAAAGGACCATCTGTCTGATAAAGTAATAAAGCAGAGATGTTGATTAGATGTAAAACACATATATTGTGCTGGTGTGAAGTCCTAGAGCCAAATGCATAAATAGAAGTGAGTGTATTGAATTGTGACAGAAATGTGACAGATTTCAAATGGATGTCATGTCAAATAAAACAAGTGAAACGCATTATAAGGTGAGGAAATCTCCCCATGTCCCTCTGCTCTTGTGTCTGATATAAAGGCCAAAAGATTGGACTTTGAAAAGATGCTTAGTAACTCGCAAATGCTATGTGCGATCCCACAGTGTCACAACTTATTAAAGTGCAAATATATGACACACACTCATAACTCATTTTATGAATGTGATGAAGAATGGTAGAGCTCTGTCTCTCTTTCTGTCTTTTTCTATCTCTCTCTTTTTTATTTTTTCCTTGTTGCTTCCTTCTTTATTAATCTCTTTGTTTATTTTATCTATCTATTGTCTAATCTGAGGTTCTCAACTGATGGATCGCAACACTGAACCTAATACTGCTTCCACATGTTCATTGGTCACCCTCTGTGTGTATGCTGGAACATTACTGACAGTCAGATTTGTTCAGGGTTAGTGTTGTTGTTAAGGGTTAGGCTTAGGTCTGGGTTAGGTTCTTGCAAACCATTTTATCATCCTGATTTTTTCCTCTAGGACCTCTGAAGATTAGAAACTGCCTTACTCAGTCAAACAGGTCACTCAAAAAATAAAAACAACTATACAAATGTGAAAATGCTCTGCAATGTAAAAACAAAAATACATCCAAGCTTCATTAAATGTGGGTTTCGTGACCACCACTATTTGTTTGTGCAGTGAATTACTGGCTGTCCAAAGCATAAAACAATCTTTAAGAGGCCATTTAAAAGCCAATTTTTCTTTTCAGCCATATTAGTTTTTTTATTTATCCATAGGCATATGGAGTTCATGGTAACAAGAAATTAAATTTTACCATTTTTTTTCACACCTAGAGCACTTTTTCAGTGTCATCAATATCATGTTTATTCCAAGCGCATGTTTCCATGACTGCGTACAGACAAAAAACATGCTTCTGTTAAAATATGAATCATAAAATGCAAATGAAAGGTTTTGTTGCTATCATTATCACTATAAGGACCCTCTGGTGGTCTAATCAATTATGCAGACAGAACATAACCCCCGGGCACAGACCCCGACACCAGCAACCCAAACTTTCAAGTCACCAGGCATTTTATCTAATGACCGAAATTTCACAACATGAAGACGTGGCCCATCAGCATCTCAACAACATTGTGGTTCCACATCATTAATTTCCAGGGTCCTCTATAGTAGAAAATGAAATCACATTAATTAGAATGCTGAAAATGAACATAGGAAATTAATAAAATAAAGAAGAGAAAAAGTGCATTTATGTTAACGGACGTGAAACAAACGATGCCATTATTTTTTAGTGGAAGAAAACCTAACTGTGTTGTTGGCAATTTCGGATTCAATTATAATGCAGGAACCTCAGCACTACCTTTTAAAATGAGGTTTAGATGAAAGAATTTAATTAGAAATTATAACCCTTGAGGAACTTGCAGACTACAAAAATTGTTTCCTCTTTCTCACGTCGTGTGATTTGTATGTATATGTAAGCTGCTTCGAATGCACTTGGTGAACATTTGAGTTAGGCTGTTGTGAGACCTTTACTATGCCAAAACTCGTTTACTCTGTAGATTTTCCAAATTTTTCAGTGATAAATCTGACTTTTCCTGCTCATTTATATACACGTCTCAAAATTGTGTTATGTCTGCCCCTGAATGCCATGTGATTTAATTTCTTGGTTTAAAGATTTATTAGAACTGTAGTGTTTAATTGAAACTCATCCTAGGCCAAAATGTAGATGCTTTATATGTCATACTCATTAACTGTCATTTAGACATAATATTGCAGGGACAGTTTCTTATCCTGAGGCTAAGTGTTGTGTTGAAAGGCACCTGTTCTGTATTGAAAAGTAAAAACTTAAACTGGTTTGCTTAGCTAATCTTAGAGGGGATTTGGCACTTGTCTATTGCTTAGACCAGGAAACCAACTGGTCAGCAAGCTAAAATAGCTATAGGCAGAATAAAAGACCAGCCGTGACCAACAATCCATGTGGCTGGTTTAAGTTAGTTTTTTCTGCAGGGTGTACTTGAGTGTACATATGCATAATATTTACGTTCATTACTTCATTTTTATCCATTCTTTAATTTTAGTGTTATAAGTTCCCTTTCATACAGATATCTTCTTAAAGTTCAATATAAAAAATGAGAGACTCAACTTGTCAAAAAAATGGTGTCAGGTCCCTAGGGAATGGATGGCTCATCTCTACATGTGCTCCTAGCTGAAAGCAGTCAACAAGCCCAGCTGTAACAGCCAATTTTTCAAAGCGTTTACTGATGTGATTGGTATCGTCCTCAGGGTGGATGGGTCCACTCTCAGAGTTGGGAGGGGAAGGTTAGTCTGTCTTACCTGAGGATAGCAAGACCTTTCTGTAATCTACTTTGGGAGAAAATTATGGAGCTCAATTTAGGACTTACCCCATGAAATTAATACCCCTAGCTCTCTTTTCTGCTTCGAAGAGTGTTTTTTTATTTTATTTTTTAGAATAAAGGAGGTTTTGAGTTATTTCATTTTGGTGTTATCTTTGAAAGACCGACAGAATTTATATTTTTGCTATTGAAATCATTGGGCTCTGTAAACTCTCATCTCTACCATAACATGCAGGTTATTTAAAGCCCTGAAATCATATAATATTTATCTTCATACCTACATCTCAGCAGTTCTATTTTTAATGCTCTTCATTAACCCATCAAGGGTTGGTTGTCACCAGGGGTGTAGACATGTTTTGCTGTTTGGATGGTTTTCAATGCTTCTTTACATTGAATATTACACAGCACCTGAAACCGTGTCTATACCTCAATAAAATGAATGGTTCATACAGACATAATGTGGCATAGAAGCAGCGTTACTGTTTCTATCCAGGAATCACAATTGCAGCAAAACAGTGTATCACACGCTTCGATGATGAGCGGACAGGAAACTAGATGTTCTGTGGTAGCTTTGATGTGGGTGCAGTTGATAATGGGGGTGAAGTGAGTCAGAGCTATCAGTTTAGTGCTGCTTTTGTGTTGCGAAGCTTGTTTACTCCGAGTTTGCAGTCGATACAGAGCTTTTTATGGCCACCTTCTCATGGCCACGTCTTTAATATTTGACATAAATGTTCACTGTGATTTGATTGTGGTAATTTCCAGTCAGGCAGACGTGTGTCCACTCTGTAATGTCCCTGGATGTCACTCTTATTATAAGTGGTATAAGAAAAGTACTTCATTCCTATTAAGCCACATTTTTCTTATTGAACACATTTTATTCTAACCCTGAATAAATAATAAATAATCCTTTAGTGATTGATATATGAGTTTATTTTTGCCCAACGTGTTTTGTTTTGCAATATAACTGCGCACAACTGGAGTTCTTAAACTGTTACATACCAGCATACCCCATGCAGATACCATTTTTGTCAATGTAATAAGTTGCTGTCATGGTGTATTCTGTCCTTGTATTACGATGAGTGTCAGACAGAAAAGTGTCTCAGTTATTTATCCCTGACTGTGTGCTGGTTTGCCATTTTATTATGCCTTGTTACAGCTCTGATAGCATTGCATTTTACTCTGTTGTTGTGATTGATAATTAGATCATATTTAGGTTTGTTTTTTGTTGTAATTTGGGTTGATTTGATTGATCAGTTTGGGACTGATTTCTCATGCTTTAACTCCTGTTACTGCAGGATTTTATTGACATGATTGGGAGAGGGGGTCTAATTTTGCCCAGCATGCATTATTTTGTTGTGTACCTGATGTTCTGCGGCATTCTGCATGTAGGATCTCAAGTAGATGTTTTCCCATTTGGTGGGTGAATTCTTTATTTTGCTAGCACGCCCAACACCTCACTGAGAGAGTCAAAGTAATCTTCTTAATCACAGAATATAATGTTTTTTTAACCCTATTCTAATAAGAATCTCTAAAGTGCATTGTCATTTTATGTAGTTATATCGTTTTCAACTATAGAAAGTAACTGCTTCCAGGGTGAATGCCTTGCTGACAAAATGACAATAGTGACTGCTGACTACTGCGACACTGTGTCAGAGTGTCGGGCACGGCTACGTGATTGAGGCGCGGTTACTTTTGAATTGCTTATTTTGCGAGACATGAAGCATTTATATATGATCTATTTTACTTTTACAGATGCTTTCCTGGGACCCATTTTGTTTAAATATGCACAAATGCACCATTAACATCATTCTTGAAAGTATTACTTGTAGATGTAACCAAAACACTGCATACTCTCTTTTTAAACAAGCCAAGATGAAATCCGAACGCAGAAGATTCACAGCACTTCATAAATTCAGTTTATATAGACGAACAGGGAACGCCCAATTAGCATGACAATGCCGTCATTAACAAGCACTCAGTCTGCCTGATTATTTAATTAGGACCACAGAAAATGAGGACGGGTGTTAAATAAAGAAACCTGTTAAGTCTCTCACTCACGACTGTTTTGTCAAAATAGTACGCAGCGTACCGCGCCAATCAAGGGTTCATCACAAAGCGTGTTAAGACGATGACACACGGCCCCCAGCAGAGGCCAGATGACTGCTCATTATCCACACAGCTGTAAATTACGGCTATTCTGGACGGAATATCAATTATGCACTTCTTAAAACAGTCACCGGATTAAAGATTTCACAAAAGGCCTCTCGCAGCAATCAGGCCAGCTGATTGGGTTTTCATAATGCGGATGAAATACTCGCTGCGGAAATAGGCTGATCGTTCAGTGATTCGGAGATGAAGCTGTTATGTGCCCCGGCATATGTTTGCCAAGTTTGTCCTCATTTGTCTTGCTGATTTAAAAAAAGTGCTTTTTTATCTGTCTAAAAAAATTTTATTGGTCTAAAAATATCCTTAAACGTCTCGTGGGTAAATTACGTAGCTCAAGAATTTGGTGGTGACTTGTTTAAATCCAACATGCATGACAGATCTAATGAGTAAATCCCCCAAAGATGATGGCGAGACATAAAACCTAATGTTCGGTTTATGACATAGCTAATTAAAATAACTGATCTTGGACTAACGTGTCGGGCTAACTGTAACTGCTCCTTGTTTCGCATAAAATGAGACCCTGAAGTAAACAGGTTAAATGGAATACAGAATTTCGGGAGAGTTTTCCTTTCATTTCAAGAGTTCCAAAGAATCCGAACTTCCAAAGAATCCGAATTTAATGAAAGGACAAGGAATTTTTACTGAGAACAGTCTTAGAAAATATTTTTTATCCAACGTAACATCTAAATATGCATAAGGAGACTTCAGGAGGTGTTTTGTTTAAAGTTTCAATCTTACTTTTAAATCTTATTACACTTTGTTTAAATAAAATTTGATTAACCAGTTACACATCCTGCTTGCTGCTTCAACTCAAATTATGTTCAAATTCAGAAAAATAATTTAAAAGTCATCCCCAGTTCAATTCTAATTGCCACACAACACTGGCAGTGACTCAGAATGATTTTTGGCTGGATCAGAAATCATGTCACACATCCGATCGATCCATGACATCTGGAGGAAAAGAATGTTTCTGGCAGCATTGATGGCTAAAGCTGTTGCATGAAATTGAATCGGATTTTGTGGTAAAAGCATGACAGACTTTTGATTTGTATTTTGATGAACTTCTGGAGCTTCTGTATGCTGAAAATGAGAACAGGAGGAAAGTCTTTAGTTTTATTTTTAGACTGTCAGTTATTTATTTAGGTTGGCACTACCTTTCTTGCCTCATTGCATGCCCCTCCCATAGAGAATAATGTACAAATGAAAAAGGCAATTGTGTTAGACTGCTCTGTGTCTGTGGGCATGACCTCTGTCAGAGTGCAGGGTGTTTCTTTGGTCAGGCTGCTGGCAGATGCCTCTTGTCTTGCGGGCAGCTCATGCAGTGCAGTAAATAAGCTCACCAGCATGAGAAAAGGTGACAGGAAATAGTTACAGCTCTCAGAGTCTAGTCATTGTGTTTGTATCTGACTTGCTCCAGTGCTTGTTTTCACCTGTAAAATAAAGGTTAGATGGAGTTCAACAGCCCTTGTGTTTTAAACTCTTCCTGTCCGATAACTTCCAAATACACAGCAACATATTAGGGATCTGAGTCTTATTTAATATACTGTTTGTCATTTTCTCTCACACTCTTGTAGTTTCTGCATATCCCAGCCAACAGGGAATGTTCTCAGAATATTGACTAACATTCTCTGAAAGTTGTCTCAAAGTTATTAAAAACATTCTTGCAGTAACATTAGTATAATTTTTTACATTATATATCAAGCACTCTTAAGTTGTTCTTCTGCTGTAGAACAGCAGAAGTTTGAATACCATTTTTAAAACCAAGCAAATAATTAATAGTTAATGCAACGTCAAAAAAAAAAACAGGATATTTTAAGTTCCAGTTCCTATATGTTTAAAAAAAGCTTTTTTTTACTTTTTGTAAATGTTAGGAAAATGTTCTTACAACCTAAAACTGTTAGCTGGGATGGTGTTTGGTTTTAAGTGCCATTTTGGACCTGCAAAAATGGACCTGCTTGTTGGGAATACTTGACTGATGTCTTGATTTCACAGGTCGTAATGTGATGTGTTTAAAGAAGCAATGTCTGACCCAGAGTTTCACAGAGCAGTCACTCTGCACTACATCTCCTCATGCATATACCTACATGTTCCTCTCATTGTTAGCAGGTGGGTTGGGCCTGATAACAGAAGGTCTTTACCTGTCTCACAGCTCTGGAGAGAGAAAATAATTCATCAAAACTCTCTCTCTCTTTTTGTAGCTCGCTGACTCGCTCTCATTGCCTTTTCATTTAAGATGGCGGATGCTAGTAATATCCTTGCTGATGTTATCGAGGGGTTTCTCAGAGGTTATTTCTACTGCAAGATAAAAGTGTCAAAAACAATGTGTTTTTCATAGTAACAACTTACTAGTTCAGTCTCTACAGAGTGAACATGCCTGTTTTTTCATGCAAATCTGATAAACCATAACGTGTTTGTTTTGCAAGCAAGATTACAAAGACGTTATGCGCAACATTGATATTAATAAGAACAGATTAACTAGTTGATTTAGTTTAATGAACAGAGTGAGTCATGTTAGTATACAGAAAGTGGCCACCCCCACCTCTGTTCTGTATTCCATCATTGTTTTTCATCTACAGTATATGTCATCTTTCTGTGTCTTCAGTTTTCACCACTGATGAATATATGGCACTCCTCTGTGATGGGCCAATAGCTCAGCTGAGAGCGCTATAATAGGGCTTTCCCGCCTTATTAATAAAAGGCAGGCATTTTCAGTCCTGCTCGTCTCGAAGACAGCATTCAAATAGCATTTGGCAGCGGTCTAGTGTTTGTTCTCCTCCAGCGTCTGCCCCTTCCAGGACATCCAGAGAGATTTACTCCAGCTTATCTCCAAAGGACCAGGATGTGCCTCCACGGCTGAGTGAAACAATTACTCACAGTGGCTTTCTATCTGTTCTACAGTGAGCGTTTCCACTTACACACAGACATGTACACACAGTGGCATGTGTGCATGACTCAAATACGCAGAGGACTCACGCAGAGAAAAACAACTCGAGTTATTCAATTTGGAATTTTCTTTGTCATGTCAGGACATCAAGAAAAAACGACTTTGTGTTTAAAGAAGGCGTGCCGTGAAACAACGGTAAAGACCAACAGAAGGCTCAGACGCCCGCTGTGTCTTTTCATGTATAGTGCTTATGTAGTATAGTTGTCTTTTCATTTGTAGGTCTCTCTCTCTCTTTTTCTCTTTCTCTTAATTCTCTTTCTTTAATTTAATTGGACGAGTGGCATTCCAGTGCTGAACAGCACAATTGGTATCACTTTGCTTTCTGTGTTTGTAGCGTTCCAGACGAGCTAACTGTCTGTGTGTTACACGCTTGTTTTTTTCTTTTACTGTTTAAAATGTAAATTACTTTATGGTAACTTCTTGTTTATTGAACTACTATATACCTAATAATATAATTAATAATACTTAATAATACACAATCAGTCCTTCTGACCATTATGTTGGACCCTGCCTATATCTGAATAAATATAATATATAATAAATCTATTTAGTGCTTCAGCACTCTTTATATTACTTAATTACTTAATTTTTTGTAGTTAATAAATTGCAATGTTGCTTCATAAAGCATCATAGTGATGTCATCAGCATCAGGTGATATGTGTAAAGTCATCACATTTGACATGTTTAGATGGGAGCTTTGATCCCTTGGAGCGAGGCGAATGATGAAAATCGATAAGCACTGTTAATGCAATTATAATCTGTTAAATCTCACTTATAATTGAACAGATGGAGGCAGGTCTTTACTGTTCTGCCCCATGGAAATGCAAAAAAATCTCAATGGTCCAACAAAGAGCTATTTTGAAGGCTGCTCAGACTCTGGAGAGGAGGAGGGTTGATCACAATAGAGATGACATCACAATCACCAGACTGTCAAATCTCTTGACTGTGCCATCTTTTTATTCCAACACTTTGCTTATACATTCATTACAAACATTACTGTTTGTAATGAAAGCTGTACTTCAGTATTCATCAGGCAATATGAAAATGTTGCTTTTCTCAAGAAAATATCAGTGCTTGCAAAGCAGCACTGTAACAACTAATAATTTTTGTCACTCTTTATAAGAAATTTGAGAGATGAAATTTGCTTTTTTCACTAGAGAGATAATAGAACGTGCTAATGCAGGTGCTCACAATAGTAACATGCTTTGGGCGATAAAAATGTGTGATGAAATAAAACAAGGCATTGTAGATTCAGATTCATTTATTCAAACCTCTTTTTCAGTGAAAACAGGCAGAATCTCACCAATCTGACGCAGGAGCCCTGAAAGGAACAGAGTTGTGTCTGAAAACAGGTTTTGATGAGCGCTCAAAGTGCTGGCACATAAATGAAGCCTTTGAACCTCTCCAGAAAGAGCAAGCTGAATGCCTAATCAACGCTGGGCCTCTAACACACGCAACAGGCCGGGATTACAGATAAACACTTGCCAACCCGTGGCCATCGTCAACACCAGCTTTCACACCAAGACAATGGCCCTCTGATCAGAACAATGATTACGCCTGCCCGGTTCTCTCTCTCCACTGGCAGCTGAGACTTCCCGCTCCTATCATTTTAATTAATCCAGTAATATTTCCAAAGCCTGCACTGTATAGGCCTCTAATGAGAAATCTCATCAGAAGTCGTCAGAAGCGGGCAATTTGAGCTGGAACCCACGTCTACCTTTCTCCCTCTCTCTTTTCATCCATTCAGAATTTCTTCATTTTCAGCAGCACATGATCTGGCTTTAGGGTATGGGCCACTGCTTTGGTAACGCGTTTAAGCATTAAAAATGTTTTTAATGTGTTTTCCGGCACCTCTCTCGACTAGTTGGCCGTTGTGTACTGATAGCTATCTCATTGACTTTAATCAGCCATCCGTCAATGTGACAGTGCTGTAAGAATAAAGGTTTTGAAGCGCAAGTTAATTAATCTGCCTGCTCCTGTCGGCTGGCACTGCTCATTCATGGAGCAAATAAAGGCAGTCATGAATGTAATTGTTTGTTTTCTGTGCAGTTTCAGAAAATACAAGCCATTTTTGCATCTCTGATATCTGCAGAGGTTGCCCTTTGCTCATACTCACCCAGGATACTCTTTGCTGTAAATGGTGCGTGTTCAAACAAATTATTTTTCAATCATTGTTTTCATTAGCTCATTTGATGCATAAATTGAAGCACAGGTGATTTGTTGGGCTATCTAACCATAAAGTCACCCAGGTGCCAGCATCATGTATTGATGTAAATGGGTGTCTTCATTTACAGTATGGGCACTTTTGACCATAGGAAATGACATATAATAATGTTATTCTGTGATATTTAGACTGATGTTTGTTTACTTTCTTGTAATTTCTCATTTTATCTGTTATCTACTGGATATAACTAAGTTGTAGGTTGGGGTGGAAGTAACATATATATTACGTTAGATGGAAAGCATAGATTTGCATATTTTAAGATTAAAAAGTCTTGAACTGGGGAAAAAGCAAAACAACAAAACCTCTATATTAACAACATTTAAGTAAATGCAAATTTAGTTAAACAAGCAACTAAATGATAATGTTAACGACATTTTGACCTTAATGAAACAGCTTTAACTTTGCGTTATAAATTTTATTACAAATTATTTAGCTTTATGTAATTAATATATTTGTAATAAATAATAATAATTTATTTAATAATCTTCCCTAACATACACCCATATTGCAGTATTTTCAATATTTGTCAGCTTAAAGCTGAAAATTTAATTTAGTTTATGTCTTGTAGGATGTGTTTTTCTTCTAAGATGCTGTTGAAAACATGTTTTGATGCTGCTGGATCTCGGCATAGCTCTTGGAAAGTAAACTAAACAGAGTTCCATATGGATCTTTTATCAATAAACTTCGTACCTGACTTTCCTGCAGTTGTAGGTTGGACACTAATTTATTTTGCAGTCAGGGTAATGTAATGGTTGGCATAGTAATCTTGTTCTTGGCGGCTGAGGACAGTGCTCCAGGGCATTGTCTGCACACTGAGCCACATGGCAGCTCTGGCTTTAAGGTGATAAGGGGCTGACTCAAGCCAAGTTCAAAGCTTGACATAACTGGAAAAGAGGAAAGTCATTTCAGGCAATCAAACAAAATTCAACACACTGGACCCCCGCACAAATGTTTTATATTGAAATTTGGAAGTACATCCAACAAAACACTGTTGGAAGAAGCAGATGTCTTCTTCAGACTTTATCCTTGACTTTTTCTTTGAGCGTGACTGAAATACACATAATGTTCGCTGCATTATAAAATACCTTTATAACATGGAGGGTTATTTGTACTATATAAGACTGCTATTATTTTTCTATATAAAACTGCTAGTGTATATAATTTATATAATGTTAAATCATCATACTTGTTTGCATTTGAGTTTTAGGTTTTAGGGTTCTGACATTAGCTGTTCTGGAATCTTTCCAGCCACCCACCTAGACAGCAGTTGAAGACCATGTTCCAAAATTCTGACATTTGAGTATACTAACTTTAAGTATACATATGTGTATATATGTATATGTGTGTGTATATATATGTAGTTTGCTTTAATATCATGCTTGGCACATAAACTTTATGAGGGTAATCATGTGCTTAGAGGTAAAAGAATTGCCTCTGTGGCTTAACAAACATGTAATCACATCTTTTAATCACAATTAGTTCTTATTTTCATGTCATGGGTATTCTCTTACTCCACTTACTGTAGGACATTTCACGGAACAGCGTGTTTCCCGAAGACAAATGTGCCATTTATGCGGTGAATTAAATGCGTCATGGATTGCTCTGAATTAAAATTATGTAAACAAGTAGGATGCATTTCTCATCGCGCTCAGTTCAAGGAAACGTTGTCAAGCATGTGTGAACAGAAAGCATTGAACATTTTAGCGTCTGTTTCTGCTTACATCAGCTATCTTAGCTTAGCTATCCTTTTTGGTGTTGAGGGAAAAAAACTCCATATGTTCCTTAAACAAGGTCTGAGAGCATTTTGGGCCAGTAAATGTTGTAAAATGTATTCATTGCGCTCAATTATGTGATATGTTCAACCAAATTACATCATTTAGGGTCTGGCCCCCTCAGTATTTATTTCCCAATCAGAGGGAACATAGCAGACAGTGACACATAGAAGTATGTCTTTGAAGCACATCTTTTCTTCTCTCTCTCGCTCTCTCTCTCACACACACACACACACACACACAGGTACCAAGAAATAGTGTTCTCACCCCTCAGACATGAACACTAATATGTTATAATTATGACGTGTTGTAAACAGAATGGATACAAATCAATTACAAGATAAATGATCAGATTAGATTCCATTAGACATGGAGCTAATGTTGATGTTTTGTAGAGGTACATTGTGAATTCAGGGGTGAGCAATCAAATTAGCTTTTCTTTATGTCTTCCATTCTGCAGTGAAATACAGTACATGTCCTCTGGTCTTTCATCAACGACTGCAAATTTGATTCATTCTGCGTTGAATAATTTAGTAAATGGGTGAATTGTGTAATATTCAATTAATTATTAATCTGTAAATTTTGGTAATTTAAACAGATTATCCAATTTGCTTTTCTTTAAGCTGTGGGCCATTACTGCTTTAATTAAAGTACATTCAGAGATTACTGTGTTTAATATCCGTCTCGCCCAAACATCAGTTCCAGTTTTATGAAGTTCTGAATTAACTTCCCGGACTGAATCATTACATTTGGAACATTTGGAATTGTCTAAGACAATTTAACCCTTTAATCACAAAAGCTTTTTAAAACATCTTAATTTAAAATCGCCCATAATGGCTTTTAACTTGTATGCGTCTGCAATTACTAGTAACCGGCTACAACCAGACATAAACCAAAGGATTCTCAGCTGTACAGCTTATTGTTCTCTTATTGCTGTATGAGTAGCAAATGAATTGTTAAAAAATGTGTAGTCCACAAATAAACTGAGGGTACAGCAGCTTCATCCCTTTATTTCCTGTGTTAAGCAAATGTATTTAGCAGTGACTGTGATTAGGCGATCAGTGATGCTAGTGTACATTACAGCAATAAGCCAGCAGAGGCTGTGTTAAAGTCACTGCAGTCATCAAAGACGGTTATTGCTTTTAATGTTCAAAAAAGAATTACATTTATGAATAATTACAATTGTTATATAGAGAGTTATATACTGTAGTTAGTTTGTCTAACTGTATGTGAACATATAGATTGCATTTGTTGCATTAATATTGACATTTAGGCACGTGTATATATTGGGTATTTTGCATGGGCTTCAAATGTGGCTCATGCAATCAGATGACAAAGTCAGAACTATCCATTTGATAAATATGTAGCAGCACATGTGAGTAAAGGGAAGCTAGAGTTATGAAAATGACTCATGCATACACAGATGCATTTTGTCTCTTCATACACTGAATGTGTAGTTATTAACTGATAGTAACTGATTGTCTTGTTAAAGGGCCATGCAGTTTTGCCAATGTATTTATTCTTTTATTTATTATTCATTTATTTACCATTGCAATGCATTTCTAAGACCGCCATAAGTTGACATCATGGTATCAATAAGCTTTGATTTTGTGCTTTCAAATTGCTGCAGTATAAGAGTTTATAGGTTCAGGTATAATGACGCATTAAATCTAGAGAGCAGTAGAGGTGGTCGGCATAATCACTCTGCTACCAGCATTATGGCTTCATAGTTAAAAAGTGTTTATTGCCAATAAAAATGTTATTACACTAAAGAAGACACACAGGGGAAATCACATCTAAAGAATGCCAAATTCATTGTCCATTAAACAAAAAGAACTTGTTGACCCTTCATAACTTCCACCTCCACACCCGCTAATGATTCTCATACATAACGAAGCTAAGACATGAGCTGATGTGTTTGAATGTGATCGCTCTTGATTATGAAGCACTAATGTCCAGTTGAGGTGCACCATCCCTCACTCATGCTATCTCTCACAGCATCTTCAGCCAGGCAGGAAATTGAACTAGGTAAGAGGCCACCGAAACAACAGTGGACGAGCTGCCGACAGTAATTATGTGAAGTGCTATTCAAATAAAAGCACACAGGATTATAGACACTTGAGGACACTCGCCCTCGCTGATTTACTTTTGATGTCCATCAGAACTGTTCCTTACCGATGACTGAAGTCTGATCTTTTCAGACATGCAGTCTGGAGTACTCGCACTGTACTTGCATTTTCAATGAGAACATGCTGCCCACTCCTAGTGTTTAGGGTAGGGCTGCCTGGATCTTTTTTTTTTTTGACCTCGGAAAAGTTTTTTTTACACCAGTCAAGTTTTTAGGTTGTGTTGCCAGGCAACATTTTCAGGGGTAGAGACATGGAAACACCTCTGATAAAAAGACCAACAGCAAAATCACACCATTAGTTGAGTCAGTGTTGCTGCATAAGGCGGCTCACACAAATAGCAGTGTGTGGATAGCAGCACAGAATTTACACTTTTCCTATAAGTCAACCTAAAAAAATGTACTAAAGTTGTTTTTGAGTGTTGGGATGGGGAAAGTGTTTTACCAGTGAGAAATTACACACCTCAACTTTAAATGACAAAAAGCATTTTTGGTAATCACACTGTTTTGCTAACCATGAAACCTGCTAGATCTCTTGTTTCTCTTTATTGTATTTATTCATTGCTTGTTCCCTGCAGGATGTAAAAATGAGATACTTGTGACATCCCCCGTCACTCCAGGGGAAGATGAATCGATGTAATGTTCCTCAAGGTCAGTGTAGCCACTCAAAAAAGCCACATAGATCTCTCACACAATGTGATAAATCGTACCTCCACCACTGGAGTCTATGAGTGTTTCAAATACTTTCAGACTATAAACACCGTTACCTGGCCAGACTAGCAGTAGGTAATTAAAGCACTTTGTCTTGGGTCATATCCTGCTTTTGCTGATCTCTCCTCCTAATTCATCCTCCTCCCTTTCTCCTCATATCGCACCTCCTTCCTTTTGTTTGCCAATGAAAAGGGAATCCAGTTCTGACTTCTTTGTCAAAGCGATGCACCAGACAAATGAGAACCGATAACGTCACCCTTTTTTTTATCTGTCTGTCCTTCTATTGATTGCCACTGCGGACCCGATGCGAAGTCTGGGATGTGAATCCATTGTGAGTTTGTGGAGAAAGAGACCTAAAGTCAGTGATGACATTTTCATTGAATTACCAATGCATCACTTGGACAGAATACAAAAATGTTCCACGTGAGGCAAACCTGTAAACAAGGAACTGGAATTAATTCTGCTTGAGTGCAAGAGTATGTTTACTTATTAGATACACTACAAATCAATAGTTTGGACAAACCTATTCACTGGTAATGATAACTCATAGAGTAATAGTGCAGTTATGAAAACTATATTAAAATTGAAGTAAGGGGAATTACCTGACTGCCTTCAGTGTCTTAAATATAGCCCCTCTTAACAGTCCGTATTACAGTGCTGCATGATAGATGTCTGATAGATGACAAAGAACTATCCACTGCATGCTCTGGGCATTTTCTACAGCAACATCATGAAGTGTTCAACTGGGAATGCTTTGTAAATGGTTTTGAAGCAGTTGTTCGGCAATTATTGGTGGCTTTTTCTCTTTTTTTTCTTTTTTAATGTAAAATTATTTAAGAGGACCACTGATTAAAATGTTTTTTTTTTAATAAAACTAAGGCATTCCGTCTTAAGCCATAAGACATATTTTAAGGTCATGAAAATTGAAGTTAAAATGATAAGTCCCTGTTTTTAAATCCTTAGTATTTTTTTGTGTATAGTTAATGTGTAAACATTAGGGCATTTAATGTCCTCTTCAATGCTCGTATAACCATGTTCATGTTTTACCTCAAAGGAAAACCACAATCTAGACTTCCTCACATCTGAAAAATGTCTCAGTGAATCTGAAGGAGTCTTTCATAAAGCACAGAACATCAAATGTCTCACAGAGAGGTACAAAGCATGGCAGGATTTGATCTGGCCTCAGGAGAGCTGCTCCTGTCCATGTTCAAAGTTTCTTGTGCTGTACCACTGTTTCAGGACTGAGCAGAACATCAGCCCTCAAAGACTGCGCACGCGAAGACCATGATCTCAAAACATTACTCAAGTGTGTCAGAAACATCTGATACATAGAAAGATCAAGAACATCTTCCACAAACTCTTTTCTTTGATCATTCACAGACACAACAAATGATAAATGTATATTATATTCTGTAATAAGGACTGTATATAGTACATTATGTCAAGACTAGTTATCTCTGACTTTGAGCTTAATACATCACTAAATACATGCTTCTTTTTGTAAAAATATTGCAGTATTCGAGTAGAATTTCAGCATTTTAAAGAGTCAATTCAGATGTTTGGATCACAGTGGAGCGATGCTGTACGGTCCCAGGAAAGTATGCCAGATTGCTGCATTCTAACACAATACTCAGAAACAGCCTGGGGAATTGTGGGATGCAAACTGCCCTTAGTACAGATTTTGTGGCCATGTTTGCACAGTTCTATAATTTGCGTAATTCCTTTAGAGAACTCTGTTCTAAAACAATGCAACTCAATGCAAATAAACATCATCATGGAGCACAGAAATAATTCCGTCCTTTGGTCTTTGTAATTTCATAGAAAAGCATGTCTTTAATTGCCCATGTCATGTCACTGGAAAATTTTTTGCTCTTATAAAGATCTACAGTGGGTTTAGTTTCTCATTATGAACAATTAAATGGCACTAAATTGCCAGAACATGCATTAAATGTGTGTCTCTCAATGTGTCCAGC
Source organism: Botia almorhae (assembly GCA_036877575.1). Taxonomy (NCBI): domain Eukaryota; kingdom Metazoa; phylum Chordata; class Actinopteri; order Cypriniformes; family Botiidae; genus Botia; species Botia almorhae. The sequence goes on along the minus strand of JAZGTJ010005307.1, from coordinate 4,402 downwards.
TGTCTCTGTTGTTATGGTGGACATGTTTGAAACAAGCAATAAAGTGGTTTGCCTGAAGGCAAAGTGGCCAGGTTTGGGTCGGGCAGCACTCCAAATGGGCTGGGTTTGTAAATGCAGGCCTTTTTTCTCTGTGTGTTCTACCTCAGTGGAAGATCACGCAGGGATCAACTCATTGAGGAGCAGCGTGGACTCCTCACTCCTGTGTATTTTACCGCAGTGGGGGGTATGGGAGGTACAGATTTGGCAGTGTCCCACACCATCTGGACACTGTATAATGTTCAAAAACACTCCAGCTCAGCCCTGCTTCCTAATACTGCACCACCCACTTTAAGGACTGGTACACCTGTGCAGGGATGCTCTTGTGGATTGGCAATCACGCTGACCACTAGACTAAGGCAAAAGTCAAAAGACTGAAGACAGAATATAATCAAGTACAGATAATAGGAAACACTGTGCATATAAACTAGAAATGGTTTTAAATGTAGTTAACCTCTATAAATGTAATATATATGATTCATGAAAAATGACAGGCTGGTTTAATCCTAACTACCGAGCCATAACATAAACACAGGAACAGATGTTAATCTAGTTAAAAATCACCCCACTTAGACAGGATAGTGACTTCTAATGCATTATAGGTTTAACAAAATAAAGTAATTAATGGCATAATAATTTAAACAAGAATGCTTGTCTTTTTAAAAAAAAATACTTTTAAAATTAACAAAAGTTGTGGTCAAGGACCTCTAAGATTCACATATATGAGTGATGTTACATTGTTTAGTGTTAACAGTCAGTGCTAGTGCTGTGTAAAGCTAAAGGTAACTACTGTTTAACTTGCAGGGCCTTTAAGAGAACTTAATGATAATTGACTCCATTGTTATTTAAGACCCGCATTTGTTTCTTGTACAAAAGAAAGACTTACTGAGATTGCCAGAGCCAGTAAAGCACATACAAGCTGAATCAGCCAATACAAGATGTAACCCAACGTGTCGTTTTAGGTCCATTTCAGTCATATCCACAACAGATGTGGTGTTTTTCCCAGTCTCTGTTGCCTTGTCTGGTGTTCAGACATCTGTGGAGTTGAATTAAATGGTGCAGGGAATGTGGGCTCTGTTTGCAGGATGAGACAGACTGTCTCATTGAATCTTCTGCACCTGGTGTCCCTCTGCCCTCACTGAAGGACCATGGCCCCCCTGCAATGAGCCTTAATCTGGGAGATCACTCTTTATCCAGCAGGTTCGAGGGGCAATGTGGAGGAACACATCAAGCCATCTCTGTGGATTAGGCTGTGTGATCTCTTGTGAGACAAGTAACGGGGAAGGAAGTCAATCTCAGGGGATTTGTGGCTTTTCTCTTCACCTTCTATCTGTCTTTCTCTCTTTGTCTCATTGCCGGCTGCTGTGTTTCTGTTATTGTTACCTCTGTACATTTGTTTCTTAAAGGGATGGTTCGTCTCCAAAAAATGTTCTCCTATGTTTTTTCAAGGCAGTATGTTTTGTTACACAAACAAACACAAGAATGTAGATATACTGATAATGCACATCAATTTCTTCCAATGGTTATCAGTTCAGTCATACTCAAAAACTGCTACTTTATAAACAATGCAATAATCTCCTACACTCTCTGAGAGCTTTAACATGTACTACAAAAGTCTTATAAATTATGACTATAAATATATAAAATGTTTCTTCAACCTATTGAAAGCCATGTAACTTCATTACATTAACTCCCTTTATATGGACAAAAACCCCTAAACGGGATATTTAAAAAAATGTTTGTGTTACACAGAATAGAGAATGTCATACTAATTTGGAATAACATGAACGTAAAATGGTTTTATTTTTGTGCAAACTATCACTATAAGTAGTTCTGTTAAAAGTTGGCAACAGTGTTAGTCGCATGAATTCTGCTGGAGCAAAAAGCTTGAAACTTTAAGCACATCAAACATATTTGCCTCCAATATTTTGCAAGCATACAAAATCTAAAACTGTTCAAAAGTGGCTTAAGCTGTGTTAGTAACCAGATGGTTGGTTGGTCAAGCCCCATCAGGAGCGACTCATGAACTAGTACCATTGTGCCCTTGAGCAAGGCAGTTAAGTCACTCTGGATAAAAGCATCTGCTAAACGGCCACTGCTAACAGCGGAGCACAGTTTGTGGAATGCCTTGCCATCGATTCTTCATTTCTGCCAATAAATAGCATTAGCATCCCAATGTCATAAAGTGACAGGGTGAGGTCCAGCTAGACCTGCTCCATTCCCAGTCGTTAAACAACCTGCCAACTGAGATCACACATTGCAATCGCTACATCTTTGTGCAAGATGAAAAAATGTGAGTGCGCTAAAGAAAATAATGTCTGTCTGTATGTGCATTTTTGACAGTGGGAGAGAGCAAGAGAGGGAGAGTAGATGCCCTGTACTAGATACACTCTAGCGGAGCGGTGCTGCAGGCTTCAGAGGAGACGAGAGGAGAGGAGAAAGACGAGCCGGCGCGTTGATTTCTCCTCCACCAGTGACAGCACAGAGTAATGACTGGTAATGCTTCTGAGTAATCATATTTCTTCTTTCCTCTCATGTTCACTCTCCAAAAGAATGTTTTATCTGTGGAAGCGTGTGTACTCATGTGTGCGTGATTTGGGTGGGGGGAGAGAGAGATATCGATGTTGCGATGCACAACACGGAATAACAATAAATGACAAAAAGAATGAAAGAAACAAATAGAATCTGAGCAACTGCGAAACTAAAAAAAGGACCGTTATCAAAAAGGGAGAGGACAGACAGCGTTTTGTATAAGCGTTCCTGTAGCTCCACTGGAAGGGGATGGCAACAGAAGAGTCATGGGTTCGATTCCCATGGGCTCAAAATACACATACTGATGAAATGTATATCCTTGTGATGAAATGTATATCCTTGTGTCCCTGAATCCTTGTGTAAAAAATAAGTGTAATTCCAAATGCATAAATATTTAAATGTTAAATATATTGTAAATGTTAAATGTTTGACCAGCCCCCCCCCCAACCTGGAGGAAATGAAGTGCCTGCTTTGTGTTGAAAAATATGGAAAAAACGTAAAAACAAAAATGTTTCAATCATTCAGGTGTCAGGTTAGGGTTTGGCCAGAGCAGCAGTCATCAATAGATGAACTCAAACACAATTTCCCTGGAGGTCTGCTGTTGGAGCCTCATTTTATCACATTTTTGGTAAAATATCTCTTTGAAAGCGTGCTGTAGTGTGCTGATTCCAGAAGGCACGATGTGATCTGCGTGTGCTCGCAATACACATTAGTATACACTTCGTATCAAGCAGGTGGGACAGAAATGATTCTTTATTCCGTGCCTGAAGTTATCACCTCATGCATTTCATCAATATATTGTTTGCATAAATTTGTCATTGCCAGGCCCACAAGCAATCTGCACCCACAGATCTACACAGAATTGGAAAAACTCCATGTACAAAGTCCCACGTGATTTCTGACCCTCTGTGTTTGTTAATGATATATTTTAGCTAAGTTGATTGTGCTTTAAACTACCAAGAGGAGTGTAGTAATCTCAGCTCAGTTTAGCAAATGTAACTGTTTAAATCTATTATGCAGAATTTCACTGATTTATTTCCCCACAAAACAGCACAGAAAAAGTTAGCAGATTGTGTCTGGCCCTGGTCATTGCTTAGCAACATACCTATGGTTGGCTTGAGGCTTGATGAAATGTTTTTGCATAATTTTAGTGTAAGCATAATAATTTCATTCAAATTCAAATTTAATTAAGCCAGCAAAAAAACAACAACAACAACACAGTAATGGGAGCTTGCTGGATCGTTCCTCTGCACAGTGAATAGAAGTTAACACACGCTTGATTCCAGACCTCATATGAGTTTGGCACCTACCGCTATTTACCATTGTCTGTGGAAAAGTACAACTTTGCTAGATTTGCTTGACAATTTTGATTTTTAATAACTTTTGGGCTGTCGTGTTTGAGCCCATAAACTCCCTCCTGTCACTTTGCCAACTTGCAGGAAAGACCTCCAGCCCTGAGATCCATCTTGCAGGCTGCTCTGGGCTGGCTGCCTGGCCATCCTGCCTGCCTGCCCAGGCCAGATGCAGGAGGACCAGATGGAGGAGCTAATCACTGGAGCAGCAGGCAGCGCGAGCGCTCCTGATCTAAACATGTTTAGGTAGCCCACGGGACTGAATTCAGTATGTTCATTCGCCGACTTTCTTTTATATCATCTTGTGGCTGTCTCACTCTGTCTCTCTTAATCTTGGTTTCTGTTGAGCATTTTTGCAGAGCTTGGTGCAAGAAAAAAGGCCCAGGTTATTTGCATGATTATTATATATTATTATTATATTATATTATTATATATATTAATACCATAAGTGCCTTGTAAATTCAAATTTCAAATTCAAATTT
>JAZGTJ010005306.1:0-27945 GCA_036877575.1 Botia almorhae | reverse complement strand
CAAAAATTAGTTTTTAAAAGAACTAAATTGAGGTTTTCAGCCAACTAAAACCCCATGTGTAATCTCAAAATAACATCAGTGACATGAAGTAAAGCAAGCTAAAAGATGGAGGATGAAGGAGAAAACTAATACACTGTAATCACATCTCTTGTGTCCCCAAGCAGACTCATCACTGCTGATGTGAGCAGTTTAGTAACACCTGTGGGGGCGTAAAGGATTCAGTGATTCATTGTTGGCTGATGTGACAATGAATCAACTTTGTGTTACGTTTTGCCATTTCTAATAAACTGTATAAAGAAGATAAAACTAGTATTTACTTTTTGTATGTAAATCATATGGTGTCATAATGAGAATGCTATAGAGTTGTGTGCTGCATTACAGTCTACATCATCAGAAATAATAGAATTGCAGCCTTTGACACAGAGTCAGAATGTAGCAGGAGAGTCTTCAGTGACACACAACTTCAGGCATGATCCATTGTGTAGCTCTTGCGATCTGGCTGTTAATAACCAAGAGTCTGTAATGGTTGATCACAACCAACTCACAGGGCTTTTAATCATATTCACCTCATTAGGTACATGTAAATAAATCTCTATATCTGTAAGATTGTTTGTGATGTTGTCTTTTATATGTGCAACACACATTTTTACGATTTTGTAAAATCTGTTTGTTTTCAGTTATGGGCTTTTGGCCTTTAACGGTTTTGGATTGACCCAGAAGAGACATGAAACAGAAGTACAAGCAGTGGTTTTAGTAACTGATGCGAGCTGGATTCATAGCAGGTTGCTGAGAAATGGCGCATTCGTGCTATTTTTTATTGTTTTAGAGTATGTGTGCTACCCATCAGGTCACATTGCAGCTAAACTGTATAGAACCATTATGCGTAACCTGTTTTATTACTGCTATTTATAACTGCTTTAAGTAGGATGTTCAAACTCTGCGACACAGCAGAGAGGGAGTCACTCTTTAAATTGTCAACATCAGCTTCTTTTTATTTTAGTTGTGGCAAATGACATTCACAACATGTAAACAGAGACAATGGTCCAGGTCTCCCGCCTCAATGTGTGATTACTGAAGCTCAGCAAACAGTAAAAACCAGGGAATAATTTACAGCGAGTATTTGTGTTCTGGAGGACTGTCAATCATTTCATTAAAAAAAATTAAATTCTGCATATAACATTTTAACTCCACATTCAAAAACATTTCTAACAACTGGCACTCTGTTTTGTAAAGTTTCCCTAACAGCAAATATTACTTAAATGTCATGTATATACTAAAATCTGTGGTATCCAAAGTCTACATTTATGCACCCTTTATTTTCTCTGTTTTGCTGTTTCACAGAGTTACTGAACTGTTACCTTATTTGACAATATTAATGTTACCAGTACCTGAGCTGGGTCTGCCAGTAGCCGATTCTACCTTTTGGAGGACTGCAAATGTTAAATTGCCAATTTGCATATCACACAAAACTAGCTGCCAACAAACTTCTGCAGTCACAGTGTCTTAATAGACCAAAACACTTAATAAAAATCCTTCCAGTTCCTATTGTTGTGGTCCACAACAAACCTTATTCATATAATGAAATGGTTGTGATGAGTCTTGAGTTCCTTTAAACATTTAGCTACATAATGCAGTTTAGCCAAAGCTTTACCAAACAATTTCAAACAGGAGTATCTTAAAATTGATATAAATGACAGTCATTTACTACAATGTTATGTTCAGCAAGAAAAACATTTTCTAAATGATCTAGCATTTAAATATCCCTCTCAAGTTAACAGCGGAAACAGAACCACCATGCAGTATGTCTGTCCTATAACTCTGAATATCTGCGATATATACAGGCTAAGATCACACGTGACTTATAATAAGTTAAAATTCACATAGCGTTGTGCACGTTGGTTCTGTGAACTAAGTTTTGTTATAGGAGTGGTATGGTTCATATGGGCGGGTAAAAGGCATGAGTAAAACATGGAGAGCACACTGGACTGTTCAGCTCCTTCTGTACGGAACTCTGGGGGAGTTTAGCAGCCCCCTACAGCACCAGCGAGGGTTACTGTGGGGTTGCTTTGAGGTTTCCCTTTATGTCTCTGACCTCCTCGTCTTCTGCCTCCAGACTTTGGCTTAAAGAAAAAAGAAAGAAAAGTATGAGATTTTCCAATCTTAACACTTTATATATATATATATATATTTAGGCAACACTATGTTATAGTGTGTTACACGTTACTACAATAAAAATACCAAAGCAGTGACTCAGCGAGAAGATCAGTAGTATTACGCTGGACTTAAAAGCTGAAAAGTCATTTCTGCAGGACAGAATAGAACTGGAAAACATGTTGTTTTCACACTCTCCCAATGTTCTATTGGCAAGACAAAGAGCTAGTCCTGCCATTAGTTGAGCCAGTGTTGCTAAGGTTTTTAAACACCACAGAGTTTATAATCGTTGGCATATCAATTTATGAATGGCTTACGTATAGTTGTCTCTGCACACTACGAAAGCAAATCAAAATCACACCTTAGGTAACCCACAGAACAGTAATATAAAGTGAAATCAAAGCCCAAGTCATATTTACTTTAGACAGTAAACATGAAACAATGTCAATACTTTCATTGCCTTGTTTACTGAGATACTTCCATTACACAAATCAACATTAAACACCACACCCTTACTATTGCAAAACAGGTGGTCAAAGCCCTCATATATTTTCATGCCACACTATAATGGAAGTAAAAGACATGGCATGCTCTCTCTTATGCCATGTCTTTTCAGTTCATCCAGTTCCTCAAGCACAGCACAATCCCTCTCAGGGGTTGTTTATCAGTCTCGGGAATAAGAGAGGCATTTTAAACTGTTCCCTTTTTTACCTTGTTTTCTTTGTTTTGAGGATCTTCCTCCATCTCTGTCTGAAGCAGTAAAAAGTGTGATAGAGAGGAATGAACAAAACCAATCAGAGCATGAATGTGTATGGGACACAGATGGGGTGGAACAAAATCATGTTGAAAGGAAAGAAATTAAGAAAGAAACAGAAGGACATGATGTGGTAAAATTAAATATATAAACAGGTGGGTTGAGAGGAGAAAGCAGGACAGCGGTTAGACCTGACAAATGCACAGCTGTAAACCCACAGCAGAAAGAGAAACCGTAAAACTTTTATTTGATTAAATTGGTGCATAATGCACAAATGAACGCTAAACCCCAACTTGTGTCTCATTTAGAGTTATTACCTGTTGTGGTATGCTGTTCTGATTGGCTGGTGGTCCTATTGCTGCCATCTCCTCATTGGCTGGTGCCATTCCGTCCTCTCTCCTGGCAGGAGCTTTCTTTGTTGACTGCATCTTAATTTGTGGAGGTTTGGAGTTTGAAGGCTGATTGTTTGTTGACAGTAGCAACTACGAACCAAGAGAACAGTACAGTAATATGATTTAACCTGTATACTGGACATAGCAGAGCAACTATTTTAATATGCCAAGTTTCATTTCATAATCCTCATGTACTCTGCAACCTTTACAAAAAAAAGACCATTTCCATGCTTTGTTCTGACGTACAGCCTTAATCTTATGCCCAAGAAGGCTAACCTTGGTGATGGTGCCCACAGCTTTTGTTCTCCCCTCTCTGAAGACCAGCCTCTGGTCTATGTGCAGGTACTCTGGAGTTTTGATGAAGCGGAAGTGTACTGTAGCTTTGTCTCCTGTGCGCAGGCAATCGCTGGTCATAGACAGGATGGTGGCTGTCTGCCTGATGCTGCCGCAATGCACTGTGGGAAGGGACAGACAAGTGAGAGAGATGGTGAAACATCAAAGATATGTTTGGGAAGTGGCACATTTACATTAAGCTTACAACAAACAGTGAGCACCAGGGAGTCTGTAAGTGTGTGTGTCTTACCCATGGCTTGATATCTAGGGGAGATGGTCGTCGGGTGGTGTAAAACTAGTATCTCAGCTTCAAACTCCCAATATGCCTGTGGGTTTAACTTCGGTGACACCATAACCATGCCTTTCCTTATTGACGAGCGCTTAATCTAAATGACAGAGTGATGAGGACGGAAAGGGAGATGTTGTAATAAATAGCAAGACATGGGTGATGGAAAGCTGATTGGTTAAAAGAACTGGTTGCTAATACAAAGATTGCAGGTTTAATGCAAAGAAAGAAGTTTTCTGGGAATGAAGTGTTAGTGATATTTAATTTAACATTTTCACTCCATTATGCATTACAGCAAATCGTTGTTTGCCTTTCATACCTTTTTCAGAGCAAAGGAGGCCGTCTGTCCACCGCGGACCTCCTTCACAGGCATCCTCTTGCGGTGAATGGATTTGACTGTAATGGAGAGGAAAGCACCCAGGGGGTCTGGACCCAGAAGCAAAGTGTCGTTCAGCCGAATGAGCCCACGTAAAGTGGTTCCAGATACTACTGTCCCTACACCCTGTCAATACAGATCAACAGACTGTTGAAAGAGAGGGACTTAGAAATATATAATATAGATAATGAAACATCAAGCTTACTGGTACTGAATAGGTGTCATCTATCTGGAACTCTGCAGGCTCATGGTCTTTAAATGAGCTTCTGGAGGACAACAGGTTCAGGAACATCTTGAGTAGGTCCATGTTCTCTCCTGTGACGTTTGAGATCTGGAAGATGGGACATATTCTAGAAAACAAACAAACATATGCACATGGATTTGGAGAGGCTGGGCTCGAAACACTGCACCAATAGGAACGGAGGTCAATGCACATGCAAATTATCTAACAGTAGCTGATTGGTCTCTGAGATATCAGAAACAGCAATGGGTTAAAAGTCAGAAAACAATGTGATCTGCAATGCTTTACCTCTCAGAACTGAAGTTAGATGCTGTGACAATGACATCATCTTTGTTCTGGACTAGCACAGGGATCTTTCTGCAGCCTGGAGACTTTAATATCTTCTGCAGAAGCTTTAAGGTCTCTGAAGCATGTAGAATATTCATTAGCAAAGAACTTTCTACATCTCTTCATCATTTAAAGCCTACAGAAAGTGAAGCCTGGTTCACCTTGAAGAATATTAGCTGGACACATGTCAATCTTAGTAACCACCACAAAGACAGGAACATTGAGAGCTAATGCCAAGCCAAGGTGCTCTTTGGTCATACCAACAATTCCTGCATTACTTCCAATCTGTAAAATAGGGAAAAAACTGAAGAGGTCAGCATCTGAATTTTCGATCAGCCCAAATGGAGAGACATATGCTCTGTACCAAACCCTAGTGAGCTGCCTACCTTGGCAACATTTTAAGTATCATATGTGTGCTCCCAACGTGAAGTCAAAACTATGCCCATTAAAGCCTTGTTCTGGCAAAAATATCTGGCAACATTGCACATATCCTTCACAAATAAGGCATACATAAGGCAATAAGGCAAGACTACTGGAACCAATTGAGTGTTGAGCCTCGCTTGTAAATGGTCCCTCCTTACCATCAGCATGCAGAAGTCAGGCAGATGACCCGTCATTCCAAACACAGTGGTCTTAAGGTACTTCTCGTGGCCAGCCAGATCAATAAAGGTGATGACTTTAGAAGACTTCTCACAGATTTTAGTCCAGTCCAGGCTGCCCCCGTGACTGTCGGGTTTGTTGACAACCTGACCCTCCTGATCAAAGCCAAGGATGTCATTACCGACGCTGCTGGTGCGGCCGCTCTCCATCTCATGCTTGTGTCTGAAGAGCTTCTGTCGTGCAAAGCCACGGCCGTTATCCAGCTCTCCATGAGTCAGCACACCCAGCAGAGTACTCTTACCTGCATCCACATTCCCTACTACAGCCACCCTGAGACACACACCATTAGAAAGGTAAATAACCTGAAAGACACATTGACAATGTCTCTTTCATATTGTACAGCACTCTGTACTATACATAGGCTTTAAGTGAATAACTGCTTCAATTTCAGTCGGTTTCTGAATATTCTGAAACCAGAAAGTGATTCTACAGCTCTTGGAATACACTAGTCCAAGAGTTTAATGGATTATAATTGAATTTTTTGGATCTTGTCACCATCCACTTTACATATAGTCCACAAAATGAAGTGAAAACACTATTATTAGCACCACATGATAGAGGTACATACAGTACAACCGAGATCAAAGCTCGCATCACTCACCTAACCTCCAGGAAGTCAGCGTCTCCCACTCGCCGGCGAATGAGGTAATCTCGGACCTGGCCACCAGCCTCAGTGCGCTCCCTCAGCAGGATGAGATCTGCCTCTATCTGCTCACACATGGACTTTACTGTGGCGACTGAGGCCTGCATATCACTCTCATTTAGACCATAATCTCCTCCATCTGAGAGAGAGAGAGAAGGAGAGAGTGACAGAGGGAAAAGAGTGAGAGAGAGGGACAAAAAAGAGAGAGAGAAGGTGAGTTTTTATGCAACAACAAAATGAAGTTTAATGGGTGTCATCTCACAGCTGCCTCAGTCTTACCCGAACCCACGCCCACAACATAGATGGTCTCCCCGCAGCCCTCATCCATCCTCTCACGCAGTTGCCGTAGTAACATGTCATACTGCTCCCCATTGGGACTGACCAAGGCTAACTGTGATATTCAGAAGAAAAGAACAATAAAGTTTAATACAGAATTAAACAACATTGAATGATTGTCAAAGACTGAATTTGTTCCGTTTGTCTAAAAGCTTTCTTCCTTTGTTTTCCTCATGGAGGCAATACATGCTTAGTCAGATTCAATGACTATGTCAACAAAGCACAACAAAGATCAATGGACATGGGGAACCGAGTTGCCTTACTTTACTGTGTGTTACATCATATGTCGTGAAAAGTGAGGTTACACAACACGGAGTGACAGAGCTTGATGCAAAACATTCTCAAGAGCAGAAAGACAGCTCAGCTCTACCCATCGGATATCAGATCCTCACCTTAGTCTGAAACTGGGCTGATGAATGATAACGGAGCAGCTGCCACAGCAAAAAACTTCCTGTTCTGCTAATCCAACACTTTCACAAACAGCCATCTGTCTTTGTTCCCACATTCATCAAGGTTATGCACTTGTGGCTGTGTGGACCTAAACTACCGTTCACAGACAGTTGACATGACATGTCAAGCTGTGGCAGTGTGACATTTAATCTTAAACTGTTTTAAACAGCATTTTTCCAATTCTTGCATAGATTTAATGCGTACAGTTTTATGATCCTATATTACAAGATTACAAGAAGTTTAATATATTAAAGAATGTCTCGCAAAGCACTGCAGGACCCGTGTTAAAACAAAGAAAAGCAAAGTTATCAACCCACGTAAAAACAATTTTGTCATTCTTTGGTTTGTTGATCTCTTGTCTCTCCCTCCCACTAAAGGGAAATCCCTTTACACTGGTATTTCATCAGGTATTGTAAGGCTGACAACTGATAATGTCCGCCTTTCATTCATTTTTCATTCATGCACACATTCAGCCTACAATCAGCTTGCCATACAGCTGGGATTAATTAGAAAGCTACATGTTAATACTTGACTACTATTGATGTATATGAAACAGATGATACACGTTATAATGTTAAAAACATCGTTTAACATAGCCTTGTTAGCTTGAGATTGCTAATGAAGCTAGTGTAAGTGTAATCCCAAACGACATGAAAATATAATTAACACAATTTTTAAAAGTTATGTCAAAGTTTCAATGTACAGTTATCGTTTTATCAATTCGCTTTTAAAAACATACTAATTCAGCCCGACTAAACTGATTCTAGATGAGGCCTACCTTACTGGAGAAGTCTATGCCGTGATCCGCGGTCTCGCCGTTGAAGAGCTCGCAGTCCTCAAAGCCCTCTGCCCCGTCGTCATCACTGAACCCGCGGGCTGGAGCAAACATACTAGCGGGCACTACAGACTCCGATAGCCCTATGGTCCCATCATTAAAACCTGGCTCCATCGTTGTTAACGATGCCATCTCCTAGGCAGCGATTTTTAAGACTAAGCTAAACAACTTTAAAATGATGCGGCTTTTCGGGGAACAATTGTAAGCTGATACAGCAGAAACAAACACTTGTGAGTGTAATGTCGCTCACCACTGGATTAAAACATGCCGTGCCGACATAAACGAGTATCACTACATGTTACTGGTTACTTCCAATCCTGTTAAAATGATTAGTTAACAAAGACATTAAAATCCTCTCTAGTGACTGATTTTAAAAATGTTAAATTAGTCGTGAGTGTTTTCATCCCCTCATTAATTATTAAACACCATACATGGCCAATCATTTGCACCCTAGCCCAAATCACGTGTGTTACTATCCAATAAGCGTTCGCGGGCGGTGCATGTCGGTAAAAATACAATTTAATTACAAAGCAAATGATGCAACGTGTACTGACAAAGTGGCAAGTTATAATTAGGTTTATAGAACAATTTGGGTTAAAAGGTTATTGGAACAACGTACACAATAGTCAGGACTAATCATTAATGTATCAGTAAAACATATACTTTTCATCTGTCAGGAAAGTCTAAAGCATTAAGCATTTGGTATATTAAATTTATGTATAACTCGAAATTATTTGCTGTTATTAAAAGGGTGTAACAAACATTTTTCTATAATTATCACATTTATTTATCATACTTATCAGGTGATCATATTTGTGTGTCATAGGTATCAGATCATCATATTTATGAGTAATGGTCATCTAATTGCAATAATCCAGCCTATTCAGATAGTTTAAACCTACAAATTAATTTGTCAGTTTTACAGCGCTCCAATTACTACCGAGACACGTATCAATGGAGAGATCTGGTCTCCGTGAGTTTTCTTTAAATAGCACGCTGGTGAAGGCAGCTCTCGCTTACGGCCATACCACCCTGAGCACGCCCGATCTCGTCCGATCTCGGAAGCTAAGCAGGGTCGGGCCTGGTTAGTACTTGGATGGGAGACCGCCTGGGAATACCAGGTGCTGTAAGCTTTTGCCTTTCGTTATTCTGCTAATTCACGTCTCTCAGGCTTGCTTCTCACACGCGGCCGCTTTATTCGTCCTTTTACATATTGTGATGATTGGGCACTGCCTTCTCTTAGGCTTCCATCTGCTCTGTGTGTGCCATCATGTCCTCGCAGCTACTATTTTTTGCTTTTCTCCACCAGGGGGCGATCAGAAAGTGTTTTCTCGTTTCCATCACTCAGCGGCATGGGGAACGGTTATAAACAAAACACTGCTGTGGCAGCCAGTGTTAAAGATATAGCTCGTGTACATGGAAGGGTTTCTTTATGTCTAGGGGTAAAATGGGTAAGCACACCTGCTTTACGTTTGAAAGCCGTTGTTTAACTTACGTGGTCCTAAACTGCCAATGATCTCCATTGTCTGTTTTCCATTGACTAACAGCAATTACGATCATTATGAGAAACTATTTTAATTGGTGATTTTAACAGGTTTTTTTAACAGAATTAATTTAGCGGATGGCATGGTTTTCAAGAATGACAGCGGGAGAAAAAAGCTGGAAAAACTAATGGCTGAGCATGAAATAGTAGACATATGGAGAGTGACGAATAAAGGAAGAAGAGAGTACTCAAAGAGACAATTAGTAGATGGTATTTTGAAGCAAAGTAGGATTGATTTTATTTTATGCAAGAGAAACTGGGTGATTTTATACAGAGTGTTTATTTTAAAGAAACGGCGCTAAGTCACCACAAGTTTTTATTAATGAAGATTGATTTTAATGAAACTGAAAGAGGAAAAGGGATATGGATTTTAAATACAGAAATTTTAAAAAGAGAATCTTACAGGAGGGAAATAGTGGACATTAAATACTGAAAAACATAATGACATGTATCAGTAAGATAAACGAATATGGTGGGATAATACAAAATATGCAATTAAAAAGTACACTATTAAAATGAGTAAATTAATACAAAAAGCAAAAACACTTGAAGCAGAGGTTAGAAAAGAATTAAATGACAGTTTAAATCAAGAAAAGGTAGATAGAGAGAATACTTATTTTGGAGGAGGAATTACGAAACATAGAAGAAATGTAGAGGTGCGATGGTTAGAAGCAGAGCAAAATATATTGTGGATGGAGAGAAATGTACAAAATTCTTCAACTTAGAAAAGAGTAATGGAGAAATGATGAGAATTAAACAAATAAAATGAAAAAATGAGAAACAGGATATTTTGAAAGAAGTTAGGGACTTTTATGAAGGCCTTTTTAAAAAAGGTGAAACAAATGGAAAATATTTTTTATTAGAACAGATTGAGGGAAGGGTAACAGGACCAAACATGACAAAAATGTGTGATGAAGAAATACAAATAGTAGAAATCAAATAAGCTATAATGCAATTAAATAATGGGAAAAGCCCCGGTTTGGATGGATTAGCATCTGAATTTTATAACGTTTTTAAGGATGTTTTAGCACCAATTTTAAAACTAAATTTGAGGAAATTTTTAAAAAGAGGGAAGCAACACATTTAATGAGAGTTGGTTTAGTGAAATTAATATACAAGAAGAAAGGTGAGAAAAATGATCTGAGGAATTTTAGACCCCTAACAATGCTAAACACAGATTTTAAGGTTTTAGCCAAGGTTTTAGCTAATAGACTCAAAAAAGGTTTTACCGAAAATTATCAAAACTAGTCAGGCATATGGAGTGGAAGGGAAAGACATTACAGACATAATTAGCAGTATAAGAGATGTTATACAATATATGAAAGAGAAAAAGACGGACATGTAATTAGTGTAGATTTCGAGAAAGCATTTGACAGAGTTGAACACAATTTTTTATTTAGGGTTTTAAGGAAGGTTGGTTTTGGGAATAGGTTTTTAAGATGGATTAAGTGCTTATATAATGGAGCTTTTAGTCGTATCAAATGTAACAGTTTTATCACAGAATGTTTTAATGTAACACGATCTATAAAACAGGGATGTCCACTATCTGCACAGCTGTACAGTCTAGTGACTGAAGCTCTGGGTTCAGCTATAATAAGAGATGAAGGAATAAATGGATCTGGTGCTAAAGTAAATATGTGGTCATGAGAATAGGGAATGCATGTATTTTACCAGATCCTTTTAATTTCAAAGACCAGCAAGAAAAAGATTTTAGGGATAACAGTTGGAAAAAAATGATAAAAGGGTTAAGGAGATAATGTGGGATGAAATAATTGGAGGAATGAATACGTTGATGCTATCAAAAATGTGGCATGGGCAACGGGGGATGGGGCTGACAGACCCAGAGACAAGAAAGCAAAGCATGAGAGTCAAAGTGATGAAAAGGTATCTAAACAAGGATTTTAAAGCAGAATGGAAACACGTAATGAGGTTATCTTAAATGTGAATCTTGCGATTTTACTTTAAGAATTTTGGATTAGCAAAAACAAATGCCGGAACATCAGTTCTCTTTGTAGCCGTATTTCTCTGAGGCTGAACATTAAAAATGCGTATGATAAAAAAATTCTTATTTTAAAATATTTCCATGTTTAAACATACAGGTAAAGGTTTCAAAATTTCCTGAAGTAGAACTTTGTATGCGTCCCCCCTAGCGCCATCTGGAGTACTTATTTTCTCGAGTTGGTCCACTCAGCAGCATGGGCAGCTGGAATTAAAAAAAAAATCTGGTCTCCCTGAGCTTTCTTTAAATAGCCCGCAATTGGCGGCAGCTCTCGCTTACGTCCATACCACACTGTGCACACGAGCATATTCAGGAAGTGACGTGGCAGTGTTAAGCGGCAGTTGGTAAGAGAGGCTCACCATTTTTTCTGTGTATTTTTGTTTTGTTCAAATTACGTTTTTTCTTTTTCTTAAGTACTTTGTGTTTCTTTAAGTTTGTCCTCCCTGCAGCTTGTGCTGTTTGGGAGGACTCGGTTTTTTTTCTACGTCTTTGTTTCTTTATTTTTTTTTCTTATGGACTGACACGCGGCAACGGACATGGCATTGGCGGGGGAAGTACAGCGATTTGATAAAGGACAAGAAAATGGAAAGGATAAAAAAAAAAATCAAGGAGAGAGAGTATTAACAAGGTGTATTTAAAAAAAGCGACAGTGATTGTGGATGTGACACACGTTAAGGATGTAAGGGCGGCAGACATTAAAGTTTTGACGGAGCGGATTGGAGACGGGAGGATTCTTGCTGTGAGACCAAAGCAAGCAAAGGAGTATGAGGTGACACTGGGATTGATTATTAAAGGAGAGAATTGCGAGTTGAGAAGACTACAAAACCGAGATTACGTTGTCTCTTTCATGAATCTGCCTGTTTACGTAGCTAATGAAGTTATTTTAAATAAACTGGAGGGACGGGGGGGTCTTTCCCTTATCCACAATTAAAAGAAGATTCTATCCAGGCACGACTATTGAGGACGGGACGAGATTTGAGAACGGTTTTCCCGAAAGAAGTTGTCTCCCTCCCTTACAGCACTCAAATAGATACGGCAGAAGGGCCACAATATGTTCGGGTGATGCACAGCCATCAGGTGAGGACCTGTCGGCAGTGCATGAGCCCGGAGCATTTGGTGAAAGACTGCCCTGACTTCAAGTGTTTTAAATGTGGGGAGAGGGGACACTTCACGAGGGACTGTAACGCGGTATGTTGGATGGAGGAGGAGGATGACCAGTGGGTGAATGGACAGGTGCATGAACGAGACAACGAGCAGCGAAAGAATGATGCAAAAGTAATACAAATTAAAGGACCTAAAATAAATAACGATACAAGTCAACGAGAGGAGGAGTGTACTGAACAGGATATTCAATTACAACAAGATGGAGGAATTTGGACACAGATTGACATTACTGACAGTTTACAACGAGTTTTAGATACTGTGGAACTAAACAATTTAGAAAATAAAAAAGAGTGATACGCAACAGGAGGGAATTGTGTGGACACCGATGGACATGAATGATAGCTTGCAAAAGGCTTTGGACACAGAGGAACTTAAGGATTTGAGCAAAAAAGAACAATCTGCTGCAAAGGAAAGAGAACAAGGAAAAGAAAATGAGGAAACAGTTGAAACCACCAAAAAGAAGATCGTTCAAGGTAATTCCCAATTCAGAGGTTGCAAGGTAAAAAAAGTCCCTAAAGACGGCATTGAATGTTTAAATAAGTATGAGTTGTCTGGGAGAAATGGACAGATTTTTATGGGTTTTATGTATGTTTTTATGTTTCATGCTTTAAGAATCGTTACTTTTAATGCTAGAGGGCTTTCAGACATGAGAAATGGATTGAAAAGACAATGAAGACCAAAGAATACTCGAGGCAGTTAGTGGGTAATTTTATGTGTCAGACTAGAATTGATTTTATTTTATGTAATTTTAATGCAAGTTTAAGTGAGCATAAACCAGTTTTTACCAAAATAGACTGGAGTACTGTTAAAAGAGGGCCGGGGGTATGGGTTTTAAACGCAGATATTTTTAAAAATGAAGATTGTTTTAAGTATAAAGGAGATCATAGAAAAAGAAAAGGGAAATGATATGTATACTGAAGATAAACGAAAATGGTGGGAAAATGTCAAATATTTAGTCAAGAGGTTCACAATAAGATACTGCAAATTAATACAGAAATGTAAGAAGAAAGGAGAAAAATTAAAGAAAGAATTAAATGAGAACAGAAAAGATATCCAAAAAATAAAATTAGAAGGGGAATTAAAAGAAATAGGAGGCAAAATATGAAGGTGCGAGATTAAGAAGCAAGGCAAAATACACTGTAGAGGGGGAAAATGTACAACGTTTTTCTTTGATCTAGAGAAAGCAAGAGGGAAAGCCGGAATGATTAAAGAATTAAGAGTGAAAGATGGAGGAATTGCAAAAACGAGGAAATATTAAAAGAAATAAATCTATTTTATGGTAATCTTTTTAATACAGAAGGGGTAAAAGAGGAAGAGAATTGGAGAAACGGATAAAAAAAGTGTGTGATGAAGAAATAAGAGGGGAAGAAATACAAAGAGTGATAAGTGAATTAAATAAAGAAAAGCCCAGGTATTGATGGGTTGGGAAATGAATTTTATATTGTTTCTAAAAGACCTTTTAACTAATATTTAAAAAAAGTAGTTTGATGTTTTTAAAAAGAGAGGAATTGAATTAAAGAATGGGAATGCGTTTAATGAAATTGATTAACAAGAGAAAAGGTGAAAGGACAGATTTAAAGAATTTTAGACCAATTACGATGTTGAACACCGATTTAAAGATTACCTAAAATTTTAGCAAATAGACTAAAAGGAAGTAATGCCAAGTACAATTAAAACTAATCAGGTGTATGGAGTGAAAGGAAGGGATATAGCAGATACAACACTTAGTATAAAGGATATGATAAGATATGTGGATGAACAGAACAAAGATTGAAAAAGACAGAAAAAGACAGAAAAAGCATTTGATAGGGTAGAACATGGGTTTTTATTTGAGGTTTTAAGGAAATTTGGATTTGAAGAGAAATTTATCAAATGGATTAAGATTTTATATAAAGGAGCAGTAACAAGAGTAAAATGTAATGGGTTTTTAACACAAGGTTTTAAATTAACCAGATCTATACGACAGGGTTGCCCATTGTCGGCGCTTTTATATTCTTTAGTCGCAGAACCTTTGGGATTAGCTGTGAAACAGGAGGAGGGAATAAAAGGGATAGGCAAAGAGGGGGAGGAGGAAAAAAAAATTAATATGCAGATGATACAACATTAATGCTAAAAGACTTGGAGAGTGTAAAAAAAAACAATGGGAGTAGTCCAAAAATGAATTTATGATTTAAACGAATAATGCGTATGGGAAAACATGCAAGGTGTATTTGTACAGACAAAGCTGGAAAACTCTGAATATTTTACAGACATTGTTTTTACACAGGTGTTTTTAAACAAACTCGGAATGGAGCAGAGTGCTACATGTAAAGTTTGTAAGGAGAATGAAGGGTTTTTACATTTCATCAAACTGGCAGATTTTATTGAAAAATGTAAAAGTATGATTTTAAGTTTAGGAGGGGAGGAAAGGGAGGACATAAAATGGGAAAAAGTGGTTATGCTAGGGATTGACAAGCAATGTAAAAACAAAAAAACTCATTATTTACTGGTAATGTTGATTAAGAGTGCAATATGGGAGGTGGCAAAAAAAATATATTGAGTGCCTGTTTTATTATTTTAAAGAAGAAAAAGATAGATGCTTTTTACAAAGTTTTTACACAAGAGGTCTTAAAGGTTTTAAATAATACAGTATCGGAATTACAATTTTAATAAATGTTTGAAGATGCTTGTAATTTTAAAAACCTTAATTTTAAAAGAGACCCTGAAAGTATATACTTTTGTTATATTCCTTTATGGTAAATCTTTGTATGATACTGGACTGGAATATGGACAACGAGCTGGACGCGTAACTGATTCGGAAGTGAGAGGAGTGCTTGAGAAAAGAAAATATTTGAAGGAGGCTACGGTGATTATTGTGGAAAAAACAAACGATGCAAAAGCGGTGGATATTATCAAGGCGGTAGCGGAACAGATTGGAGAAGGGAACATTCTAGTGGTGTGACCAAGACAAGGCAAAGAGTATGAACTGACCCTGGAAAAGGAAGAAATGTGCAACGATTTGATGGATGGACTGACAATAGGAGCAACATGCGAGGTAAAAAAAACTACAAAACAGAGACTATGTTGTTTCTTTCATGCATTTGCCTGTCTACCTGGATGAAGTAACTTTAGAAAAATTGAATGGTTGGGGAGTTCTCCCTGTGTCTAAAATTAAACGAAGGGTATATCCGGGCACTAATATTGAAGATGGCACGAGGTTCATCAAGGCAAGGTTCCCAAGAGAAGTTGTCTCCCTCCCATACAGTACAAAGCTGGAGACAGCGGAAGGGCCACAGTATGTTAGGGTGATGCACAGTCACCGGGTGAAGACTTGTCGGCTGTGTATGAGCCCAGAACATCTGATGAAAGACTGCCCTGATTTTAAATGCTACAAATGTGGAGAGAGGGGACACTTCGCACGAGACTGCACTGCGGTTAAGTGCCCGGAATGCAGAGAGATTTTAAACAGATGTGAGTGTTAGATGGAGGAAGAGGAAGGAGGTGGAGAAAGCCAGGTGGATAGGCAAATGCATGAAAGAAACAACGAGCACTCAGAAACTAAAGAAGAGAAAGAAACAGAGCAAATCACAAGGAGAAATGGAAAAGGAAACTGACAACGAGGACAGAGAAAATGGACTAAAAAAATAATGAGGAACAAACACAAGGACAGAGTTTAACATGGACACCAGTGGAATTAACTTCGAGTTTTAAAGACTTGTGGAAAGGGCGGAAAAAACAGGACAAGCGGAAAAGGAGCAAAACAAAGAAACGGGCGGTGAAGAAGAGGAAAAGGTGGAGAATATCAAAAAGGACAAAGCAGAGAGACAAACAAGAAGGCAAACAATAAAAGGTAACACCCAATCTAGAACTTGCAAGGAGAAAAGTTATGAAAAAAGGACGAGCAAAGTTTTCAAACCGATGTTGAGAGGTTTGGAGGAAGAGGACTGAAAGGATGGCTTTTAATGTTTTTCTATTCTTTTTAATGGTTTTAAGTTGTGACATTTAACGCAAGAGGACTGTTGAACTTAAATTTGAAAAAGTTAAAGAATGTAAAAGAGAAGATATCATTGCATTACAGGAAACGAACTGGAAAGATGATACGATGAATGATTTTAAAAAGAGATGGGAAGGAGGTTTTTGTATAATAATGGCGATGGAAGGTTGGGGAGAGGAGTTGCAATTTTAATAAAAGAAAACAGTGGGGTAAAGTGCAAAACTGTATATAAAGATAATGAAGGTAAATGTATGGTTGTTGAAATAGAGTATGAGGGGGAAAAGTAATTATAGTCAAATGTCCACGCGCCAACTGAACAAAAGGAAAAGAAAGAATTCTTTAATGTTTTAAGGGGGCTTGTAAAGAACTATAGAGAAATTATGATGGGTGATTTTAATAGTTTTTAGTAAGCAGGATATGGCTGAAGGAATGGTTTTTAAAACTGATACAGGGAGAAAAGAATTAAAAGCGCTAATGGAAGAAAATAATATAATAGATGTGTGGAGAGACAGAAATGAAAAGAAAAAAAGAATTCAAGACGACAAATAGTGGGGAGATTCGCATGCCAAACGAGAATTGACTTAATTTTATGTACAAGAAATGTAGATAATTTTATTGAAAATATTAAAGTATAAGGAGACAAGCTTTAGCGATAACAAGTTTTTAACTTTCAATTTGGACTGAAGTAACATGCAAAGAGGGACCAGAGTTTGGATTTTAAATAGTCTTCATTCTTTAAAATTTGTGTATGTTAAGGTTAAAGAAATGATAATAAAAGAAAAGGAAAACAGAATGTATGAAGAAGATAAGAGAATATGGTGGGAGAATAAAGTTTATCAAAAAGTTTAATTAAATATTGTAAATACAGAAATGCAAAAAAAAAAAAAAAAAAGGAAAATGCAAGAATGTTTAGAAATGGAGTTGAACAAAGAAAATAAGGACATACAAAAGATAAAGGAAATGCAGGGAGAATTGAAAGAAGAAAAAGAATATGAGGGGGCGAAATTAAGAAGCAAGGCAAAATATGTGGTGGAGGGAGAAAAATGTACAAAGTTTTTTTTTGATCTGGAAAAAAGAGAGGGAAAGCGGAAATGATAAAAGAAATGAGGGAAAAACGGGGAAATTGTCAAAGGGAATGAAAGGATTTTAGAAGAAATAAAGGATTTTAGAAGAAATAAAGGATTTTTATGAGGATTTGTTTAGTGCGAGAGGCGTGGAAGAGGAAAAAAAGAAATGTTAAATCAGATAAAAGCAAAAGTGAGGAAGATAAAAAAAGTGTGACAAAGAAATTAGAGAAGAAATTGAAAGAGCAATAAGTCAACTGAATAAAAAGAAAAGTCCAGGAATAGATGGTTTGGGAACTGAATTTTATGTATGTTTTAAAGACTTTATTAAAGATTTTAAATGAGATTTTTAAAGAAAGTTTTGAAAAGAAATTAATGAAAGAACAAGAATGGGGTTAATGAAACTTGTATATAAAAGAAAAGGAGAAAAAGCAGATTTAAAAAACTATAGGCCGATCACAATGTTGAATATAGATCTTAAGATTTTAGCAAAGGTTTTAGCAAATAGGTTAAAAGTAGTAATGCCAAGTATAATTAAAACAAATCAAGCATATAGAGTTAAAGGCAGGGATATTGCAGATATTACAATGAGTATAAGAGATGCAATATGGTATATGAAAGAAAAAAAAAGGATATGTAATCAGTTTAGATTTCGAGAAAGCATTTGATAGGGTCGAGCACAGAGCAGGATCTCTCGGCTTTAACTTTTGCTCTTCTCCACCAGGGGGCGATCAGTGTATTTGTTTTCTCGAGTTGGTCCACTCAGCAGCATGGGCAGCTGGAAATAAAAAAAATCTGGTCTCCCTGAGCTCTCTTTAAATAGCCCGCAATTGCCGGCACTTCTCGCTTACGGCCATACCACCCTGAGTTTTTTGTTTGAGTGCAATTTGTTTTTTATTTGTTTGTGTAATGGCGGACGGACACACGGTAGCGACAATGGATACGGCTGAAGGAACACGATTGGTTGACGAACATGGAACTGGTATAATTGGACGACGAGATGGATATGATAACGATTTTGGAAAGAGAAACAACACCCAGAAGAAGGATTATTTGAAAAAAGCAACTGTGATTCTGAACGTGGAAAAAGTAATAATATCCATAACTGTCACCTCATTTAAAGCGGTGACGGACAAATGCGGTAATGGGAAAATTCTAGCTTTAAGGCCGAGACAAGGAAGGGAATATGAACTAACACTGGAAAAGAAACTTGTGACAAACTGATCGACGGACTGGAAATAAAAGGAGTTAATTGTGAAATTAAAAAGCTGCAAAACAGAGACCATGTAGTTTCCTTCATGCATTTGCCTGCTTACCTGGATGATTCAAAATATTTTAGATAAATTGGAGGGTTGGGGAGTTTTCCCCATCTCGAAAATTAAGAGGCTGTACCCAGGCACAGAGGTTGAAGATGGTACGCGCTACATTAAGGCGAGATTCCCCAGGGATATCGTCTCGCTCCCATACAGCACAAGGCTGGAGACAGCTGAAGGGCCGCAGTATTTCAGGGTGATGCACAGCCACCAGGTAAAGACCTGTAGACTGTGCATGAGCCCAGACCACCTGGTCAAAGATTGCCCAGATTTTTAAGTGTTTTAAGTGTGAGGAGAGGGGACATTTTGCGCGTGACTGTGATGCCGTTAAATGCCCGGAATGTCATAAATACCTCAATAAATGTGAATGTTGGCTAGAGGAAGAGGAAGGAGGTGATGATGTCCAGGTGAGTGAACAAATGCATGAAGGAAACAGTGAGAAAAGAAGCAACAGGGAGGAGCAACCAGCAGCACGAGTGCAACAATTTACAACGGAGGAGGAAATAAATGGCAGAGAGATAATAAAAGGAGAAACGGGAAAAGAAACCGATAATCAACGAATGGGGCAAGTAGAGGTTTTAACGTGGACACCAATGGATATTACGCCTAGTTTTAAAAGTCTTTTAGACTCTGTGGAAAAGGAGGATCAAAAAGAGCAAAGCAAGGAAATGGTCTGTGAAATGGAGAAATGCGAGGAGGAACCGGAGAAGGACAAAGTCGAGAAAAGACAAACAAGACGGTTTGCAAAGGTAACACCAAAGCTGGACATTTCTAGGAAAAAAACTGATGAAAAAAGGACAAATGAGATATCGTAACCGTTATGAAGTTTTAAGGGGTTTAGAAGAGGAGGACGACTGAGATGTCAGGTTAAATATTTATTTTTCTTTTTAATGGTTTTAAGTTGTGTGACTTTTAATGCAAGGGGTTTAATGGATAAGAAAATTTCAAAATGAAAAAGAAAAATGTAAAAGATGTTATCGTACAAGCAGCAAACTGGAAAGATGATGTAATGGATGTGTATAAAAAGAAAATGGGAGGGAGATTTTTATTACAATAATGGAGATGGAAGGATGGGGAGAGGTGTGGCTTTTTTAATGAAGAATGCTTTTAAAATGAGTAAAGTTGTGTATAAAGACAAAATCGGGAAATGTATTATAGTGAAGACAAAATATGAAGGAAGAGATATAGTTCTAGCGAATGTACATGCACCAACAGAGGAGAAAAGAAAAACTTTTTTTACACTTTACGGAGGTTTTTAAAAAACTACAAGGAAACAATTATAATGGGGGATTTTAACACAGTTTTTACCAAACAGGACATTGCTGAAGGAATGGTTTTTAAATCAGACACTGGAGGAAAAGAATTAAAGCTACTGATGGAAGAAGATGGAAGAAAATGGAAGGGTAGATGGGTAGAGTTTAAGAAGGCAATTAGTAGGGAATTGTCAAACGAGAAGACACTACATTTTATGTACAAGAAATCTGGAGAACTATATAGAGAGAATGAAGTATGAGGACACAACTTTAAGTGATCATAAGTTTTTATTTTTAAATTTAATTTGGAAAACACACAAAGAGGACCGGGGGTATGGATTTTAAATACTGAAATCCTAAAAAATGAAGATTATGTTATAAGGATAAACGAAACTATAGGAAAAGAAAAAGGAAAATCCAATGTACAATGAAGATAAAAGATTATGGTGGGAAAATGTAAAATTTTTAATCAAGAAAAACTCAAAGTATTGTAGGGGAATACAAAAGTGTAATAGACACAGAGAAAAAACAATGGGAAGATTTAGAAAAAGAACTGAATAAAAAGGAGAAAGATATACAAAAGATAATGGAGATGGAGGGAAAACTGAAAGAAAGAGGAAAAGAAATATGATGGTGCCAGATTAAGAAGCAAAGCAAGATATACAGTAGAAGGAGAAAAATGCACCAAGTTCTTTTTTGATTGAGAAAAAGAGGGGGAAAGCTGAAACAATTAGGAGGATAAGAGGGGAAAAAGGAGATATTATAGAGGAAAATGAAGGAATCTTAAAAGAAATAAAGACTTACTATGAGGAGCTTTTTACAACAAGGGGTGAAGAGAAAGTGGAAATGGAGAATTTACTGAAACCGATAAGAACAAAAATAAATGAGGAAGATAAAAGAGAATGTGACCAAGAAATTAGAGGGGAAGAAATTAGAAGAGCAATAAGTGGTTTGAACAGGAGTAAAATTCCCGGAATAGATGGTTTAAGTAGTGAATTTTACATATGTTTTAAAGAGATTTTAATACCAATTTTAATGGAAATGTTTAAAGAAATTTTTTAAAAGGAAGAGTGCAATGAAAGAATGGGAATGGGGCTGATGAAATTAATATACAAAAAGAAAGGAGAGAGGATGGATTTGAAAAATTACAGGCCAATTACAATGTTGAACACTGATCTGAAGATTTTAGCCAAAATTTTAGCAAACAGACTAAAAGTGATGCCAAAAATAATTCAAACGACTCAAGCATACGCGATCAAAGGAAGGGACATAGCTGATATTACAATGAGTATAAGAGATATAATAGAATATTTGGGAGAGAAAAAAGAAGAGGGATTTCTAATCAGCTTAGATTTTGAAAAAGCTTTTGACAGGGTCGAACACAAGTATTTATTTGAAGTGCTTAAAAGTTTTGGTTTTGGGGATGTTTTTAGAAAGTGGATACAGATTTTATACAAGGGAGTTAACAAAAATAAAATGTAACGGTTTTTTAACAGATTGTTTTAAAATAACGAGATCAATAAGACAAGGATGTCCGCTCTCTGCTTTGCTGTATTCATTAGTGGCAGAACCACAAAGCTTAAGCGTTAACGAAGAGGAGAAAATAAAAGGAATTGATATTGAAGAGAGTAAACCAAATGGGAAAGTTTTTCAATATGCGGATGACACCACACTAATAGTTAAAGGGAAAGAGAGTGTTAAAGAAATTATGAAGGTTGTACAAAATTATTGTAAAGGATCAGAGTAAAATAAATGAAGACAAGACTGTATATATGAGATTTGGAGCGGCAACAGTCTTGACGGAAAGTTTTAACTTTAATGAAGTAGAGGAAATGAAGGTTTTAGGGGTTTTAATGGGGAAAGACAGAAGAACAGTAGGAGATAAAATGTGGGACGAATTAATAACAGATATAGAGAGAAGGCTAAATTTCTGGAAATTGAGAACACTAAGCTTGAAGGGGAAGGTTTTAATATTGAATGTTTTAATGGTTTCTAAGCTTTGGTATGTTTCATATGTAACTGAGATGCCTTTATGGACAGAAAAGAGATTGAAAAAAAATTTTCTTGAATTTTTATGGGGGGGAAACCAGCAAGAACAGCATATAACACAATTTTAGGGGAGATAGAGAAGGGAGGGTTAGGACTAATGGATGTGGAACAAAGAAAGAATGCTTTAAGAGTAAAAATGGTCAAGAAATACCTGCAACAAGACAACAAAACTAAGTGGAAAAAAACAATGAAATACTTTCTAAACAAATGTGAGAATTTTAACATGGGGGATGGAATTTTATGGATGAAAACAAAATTTTGGATGACAGAGGGATTACCTGTTTTTTTATAGAGACATTTTTATGGCCCTGGGAAAATTTTTAATGAAAGTTGTGTACAATCCACAAAGACGAGAAAACATTTTAAATCAACCTCTGTTCTTAAATAACAACATTTTAAACCAAGAAAAAGAAATATTTTTTAAGAAATGGATGGAAGTGGGGATAACAAGAGTGAGGGATGTGTTGTATGAATTTAAAGAAGGGTTTTTACTGATGCAATATATTGTGGATACGATGGATGAAGCTAAAGAATACAGTAAACAAGAAATAACAAAAAAATGAAACCATTAAAAATGCAATACCCAAAGAGTGGATTAAAAGAATAGAGAGTATGGAAGGAGAGCAAACAGAGAGAAATATTTTTGTGAAACTGGGGGGAAAAAAATGTATGATTTTAAAGAATGCACTGTAAAAATGTTTTAGTGTTTTTAAAGATGGTAAAGAGCCGACTGTTTATAAGTACTGGGTGAAAAAATTCAAAGACCTAAAAGTAGAAAGTATATGGAGAAACATGAGGGGGAGGTGTGTTGAAACAAACTTAGAATGTTTGGAATATTTCATAAGGCATAAAGCAGTTTTTACCGAGTCTGTTTTAAACAAGGTGGGAATGGAACAAAATGCAATGTGTAAAGTGTGTCATGAAAAAGAAGAGGGAATTTTACATCTGTTTTTATACTGTAAAGAATTGGAGGATTTTTTAAGAAAATGTAAATGTGTAATTAGAGATGTGAGTGAACGTTGGGATGAAAGTGTAATGGAATGGAATAGAGAGGTGATGTTTGGTTGGGAAAAGAAGGGTCAACACAAAAGGTTTATAAATCTGTGTATAATGTTAATAAAAAGTGCAATATGGGAAAGAAGAACTGTGGCTAAGAGAGAAAAAGTGGTGTTAGACGTTTGGACTTTTGTTTTTTAAAGGAAAATAGAAGTATGTGTGGGAAAATTGTGTATTTTAAAAGTGAAAATATGCTGGAACCTTTTATGACGTTTTTACTCCAAAGGTTTGTAATGTTTTGTAGAAACATTTCAAATGCAAATTAGGGAGAGAAGGAGCTTACTGATCTTCTAAATATGAAAGGCAATTTACCCATGGCTTTTACCCAGCTAACATTGGTCCGACAGCAACGTCGTGTCCCTGGCCAAAATTAGTCGTGGTAGGACGGCATAAATCCATAAAAATATGTAACGCAGAACTCTTTCTAAAAATGCATTCAGATACGTTTGTACATACCTACAGTTATCTGGGGTTGCATATATAATTGTTATTTTAAGTTTTAGCTCCATGTAGTTCAATACATACACTGTTGTAAACCAGTTGTGAGAGGACGTCCACAAGGTGAGGTCCTTTACACGTGCATTTATAGTCCATCATGACCCTATATGAAATCAGTATGAAATATGCAAAAGCAATTGTGCTTACACCTTGATTATTACTGTAATAATTTAAGTGCCCCAAGTAGTTTTAAGACAACCACATCTAGTCAAGCATTACCCATTAAAAATAAATAAAATGCATAAAAACAGGAAATCGTAATGAAATAAACGTAATTTGTATTTACAGCTTGTTTAATGAATATTCAAAGAGTGCCCTTTGTGGTTAAGTGATTGCAAAGCCACTGAATTTTAGTCATAATTCTACCCGTTTTCCGTAAATTGCAATATGATTTTATTATTTTGTTTAAGTTTAAACAGATATCTCCGGTCACCATTTGAAGTCTGAGTTGGGTGTAGATTGCCAAAACTGTGCTGCCAAGATGTTGTAACAAATCTCGCGATGGGATAGATTATCTCGTAATGGGATAGATTATCTTGCGATGGGATAGATTATCTTGCGAGAAAGCCTTAACACGCATTTTCTTTCCAGAACCACGACGAAAGCACGTCGGTGCGTTGTAAAGCTTTACTAATTCTACTAAAATCTACTGGTGGGTAAGTACATTTTGTAATATTTTATTAATGTGATCGAGTTGTACTTGTTTGACACGAAGGAAAAGGAAGAAATAATGCGCACATTGTCAACTGAAACGTAGTTTGAGTTTGGCTAAAATTAGCTAGTATGCTAAAAGTTTTTTTTTTTAAATTAATGCTTGAACAACAAATACATAACTAACGTGCCAAGGGTATACACAAAATGTTTGTATAAAATGAAATGAAAGGACTTCCTAATTCACAATAACTTAAAAGTACCGAAGAAATACACAGATTGCATATCTTTTTTGTTTGTAATCTCCTTTATGGTGCTTATATAAATATCTAATTCCTTAAGTACCACAGTGGCCAAGTGGCCAACTTGACAAAAAGTCTTTCAAAGCTACAGGTTTGTACTACGTAATTCAAGGTAACTTTGGCCTTATGACATTTAAAAAAAATCTCCTGTTCCTTGTCTATTATTTATTTATTTAAAAGACCACCTGTCTTTATTAGAAATGTCCTGTTCACGTTCACACAGTTACACATCTACTTTATTTCAAGAGCACCATAGAGATATTAAAGTGGCAGTGGGCTAATGCTGTTTTTATGTACTCTAGCACACATCAAAAAATGCAGAAAATCTTTTATTGACACAATATTATTCTAGACTAAAATAACATACTTATTGTTTACTTGTTACTAATGCTTCTTTCATGAAACGTAAAAGTCTTGTTCCATTGTATTTTAAATGTAGTTGTATAACCATAAAGGCATTTTCAAAATAAGTGCATGGCATTTATTATCACATTTTGCCAATTTATTTATTTCTTTAAAATATTCATACTCCCTTCCCTCAGATGCTCTAAAGAGGTGGAGTCCAACTGCCACAGACTCCGAAATTGACACAGCAATGGCGGAACACCTAAAACACGTGGTGGCTATAAGAAATGAGCTGTTTGAAGAGACATTTACATGTGTGTTTACCGTAATCCATTATTGTTGTTTTGTACTTGTTTGGTTTTTAGCTGTTTAAAAGTACTAAAAAACTGTTTCAGTTTTAAAAAATTCAGTACTGCCACAATATTAATAATAATGCTTCTGGTGCTTGTGGAGAAACAAAATGATCGTAAACATTTTGAAATAATAAATTATAGAATATATCAATAATAATAGCTATTTATAAATAAAAGATTATAAATATACATGTGTTCACTTTTATCCTTTACTTTGGTTATGTTCTTGTTTGAATAATGTCTACTTAAAATTAATGTAAAGCTTTGAGAAATTTGCTACATACTCAGAATTACCTACATTATACTATTTCTATTTTCATGTTTGAATAGTAGCTGTTTAACAAATGGAAGACATTTAAAAAATGTAAAATGTGCAAAATTTGTAGTAAATTAGAACGGTCTACTTTTTGCGTAAGTCCACAAACAATGTGTTATTGTTTGTAATTTATACGTGGTTAAAACGTTTTGTAGACGTTCAGGTCTGACTGGACCGATTTTGGACCATTTTAGAACTTGTAGTAAGTTGTCTAAACCTCCAGAATGGGTGTGTGACTTATATGTAGGCTTATATACTAAAATTATATTAACACATTAAATTAAATAACACATAGTATAGACATACAGAAGATGACAGACGTCGGTTCAACTTTCATTTTGAAACTATTTTTCAACCATGACGGAACGTGTCGGAGGGAGGTCTTTTTAACGGTCCTTACACGTCCAAATATTTGCTGGGATGTAGCAACACGATTCGGAAGTGAGTTTTTAAATTGTTCTAAAACCATCAAGTGACTTAAATCTTCAAATGTGTTAATGTCTTATGATGTGCACCAACGATTAAAGTTTCTCCTCAAATTTCTGACAAATTCTAAATGTGTCTGGACGTCCTCTTTTCTCTGCAAACGAAAAACGCTATCTGTAAGCTTCTGGTACGCACTCAAACTTTTGGAATACAGATTTGACTTTATCAATCTCTACAATCATCAATCGACATTGAAGAGAAAACTACTTGTGCTTTTCCTGTTAAAACACTCTGAAGCAAAGCTACACAATCATCTTTTGACCAGTCCCTCATTTCTGCCATATGTTCGAACAAGTTAAAAAAAGGTGTCAGGGTCTTCATTAAATTTCGGAACTAGTTTGAAGTTTGAAGTTAGCGAAAAAGACATACCTTGCTCCTCACCAGAGCTAGACAGCCTACCCTTTTTCACCAGTTTCAGTTTGAGGGTCTCCACCTCAAGTCTTGCTCGTTCCAACTCCAACTTATTACCCTTAGAGCGCTGCTTTAATTTTTCATGCTCCATCTGCAAAAGTAGTCTCTTTTTGCTGTTCAAAAGACAAATTCGTTTGTAAATTAGATGCACCCGCTATTGACTCCTCCATATTGGACTTTAAAAAGCCTTTTCCAATCAATTCAGTTCTCAAAATGATTTTTACGTTTTCTCTACCAAATCGTTTATCCTTTATCACCATTTTATAATATTCCGCTATTTTTAACAATTGTTCTTTAGAAGATCTTTCCAAAACTTTATGAGAAGGTGAAGCAATAAACAAATCAAAACCGTCCATGAAAATTCACCAAAAAACAATTTAATTTACACTGTGCAATCAAATAACGAGAGATCCCTCGGACTACCTATCCAATATTCTACCTACCTCAACCCTAGTCTTCATGCAATTACTTGTGGGGGGTATTTACGCACTATAGCCCGTTGGGTGAAAACGCAACCGGTACAACCAGCGACGCTTTCAACACCACGGATGTGCCCCCGAGATAAATACTACTACCCACGTTCACCGCAACACTACACAAAAAAAACACGACACGTCTCAAAAGAAACATGTCGCTATTCCTAAGAGGGAAACTCACGTTCAAAAGACAATATTGCACAGATGTACTTACCAATTGGAGATTTAACACGACGACTAAACAGACGTGGGCCTGATTCAAACTTCACATGCGTCCCAAAACGCATGTGAAGTAGTTCACATGCGTCCCAATTAATCAAAGTTTAATTTTTCTTGTACTAAATTAAACGAGGACGAGCCCCCAATTTGTTACAACCCGTGGCTCAAAGGGAAGCAACAAAAGAGGGACGCACGGAAACATAAGGCTGAATTGGAAAAGGCTTTATTCAACTACGAAACGAACTACTAACGAAAACATAATAATATTCCTGAAGACGTCAGAGTCAGTATGTAGCGCAAAGTGCCTGAGTGCAACATTGTAATGTACTGTTGGTGCAGTGTAAAAAGTGCTAAAAGGACCCAAACTCCAACCAAACATAACCCAAAGTCCAAAATCCAACTCCCGTTTGCCTCGACTATTGCTCTTTTAAGGGAGCACTCGGAGCACAGCGGCAGGTGCATTTAATCTGCAGATTGCCGCAAAACGAACCGCCAATCGCATCTCACAGGCTCAATGACGTTTAGCCATCGTATTTTTCTGTATATGAGTTGTATTTATTAGCTTTGTTGTTCCTTTGTGTAGTTTCACGGTGCTACCTACATTAAAGCTCAGTGGCGCTCTTCACGAGCGAAATAAAGATAGAAGCACCAGGAAC
This sequence comes from Botia almorhae, assembly GCA_036877575.1. NCBI lineage: Eukaryota > Metazoa > Chordata > Actinopteri > Cypriniformes > Botiidae > Botia > Botia almorhae. Next base: position 34 of record JAZGTJ010005306.1, on the reverse strand, counting down.
TCAGGAACTCTCTGTGTCTCCTTTATGGATGCCA
>JAZGTJ010005305.1:0-27945 GCA_036877575.1 Botia almorhae | reverse complement strand
GCAGACATTAAGAAGACCACATTGGGCATCTATGTCATAAGGCATGAATCTGCAGATGCGACAGAAGACCCAGAAGACGTAGGCATTGTGCTGGAAGGTGTGGAGGTACTTTCTGGAGTGGGTAATGTAGCATTGGCTACAGCCATGCTAGTTGGCCTAATATACTCTTTGAATCTTACATATCCACAAGAGCTCCGTTACACGTTTGAGGTGCTGCAGAAAATCATTCTGGAGCTTGACTGTAAAAAACTCTCTAACAAAGCTCAATCCTTGAAGACCAAACTCTTCACCTAAGACTCATGTAAATTAAGGATCCCTTTGTGTTTGTGTTGTATGGGATTTCTCACTCTTGCATTTCACTTTGCACATTCTTTTCCGACAAGAGGACATTTTATTTTTCATTTTTATTTTACTTTTTCATTTTTTTAATCTTGTGTTATTAAAAACATTTTCAGTTATGGAAAACTATTCTTGTGAAAAAAAAAATCCTTTTTAAAAAAATGTTTCCTTTCTGACTACACATTTGAAGTTACTAAATTGCTCATTTAATCATAGTTATGAGGTTAAATTCTGGATGATGGTATTTATTTTGTGGATTGTTGTGCTTTTGTACTGGCACTAGATATTTTGCACTTGATATTTTGCACTTTCAAGTGAAATTGTTTATTGTTATTTCTTGTTTGCTCAGTTTGAGCAGAGGTTACTGCTTATTATATTTTTTGTTTGATTAGATTTATTTTGTGATTTTGTGTATTTCAGTGCTTTTGTACTGGCACTAGATGTTTTGCACTGGATATTTTGCACTTTGAAATGAAATTGTTTATTGTCATTTATTTTTTGCTCATTAGTTTGAGCAGAGGTTACTGCTTATTATATTTTTTTGTTTGAGTTAAATACAGGTTTTTCCAAAATATATTGACTTGTTCATTCATATTTTATTTACAGCAGACTATAATTGTACACTTTATTGTTATTATGAAAAAGAGTTTTTAGTTTACTGAAACTTAATTTAAAGTTAATCTCATTTGGAAGTTATGTAGGTAAAATTATCTTGTAAGCAGGACAAGAATTTGTGTAGTTGACATTCTGACAAAATTGAATGCAGTTAATATGGCAATATTTTATTTATTATGCATGGCGGAATTAAATGTAGTTAATCTGACTAGAATTTCTCTATTTTGCATGGCAAAACATTATCAAGTTGGAATGACCAAATTTTAGTTTTTTTTGTTTTGATTAAATAAATTTATGTTCATATAACACGATTACAACAAATCATTTCAAACTGGTTAGATTTTGTTAGAGAAACACAATTCAATTGGATGGAAAAGTTTCCATAATTTAGTTACGTTCATTCAACAACTTTTTTTTTGAGTGTGTTACTTCAACAAAATATCACACTAGACTCATATCAGACCACACCCCTTTTGTGGTATCTTTTAATCTAAAAATAAATCGGTCTAGAGGAAGTAGTATTTGGAAATTTGATAATATGTTAATAAAAGATGTCAAATTTTGCGAATATTTAGCTGACAGATTTGTATCTTAGAAAATAATGACAAGGGAGATGTATCAGATTCGATCCTTTGGGAAGCAATGAAAGCAGTAATAAGAGGTGACATCATGTCATATCAAGCAGCTAAAAATAAACAGAATAAGGCCAAATTGATTGAAATTGACACACAAGTAACAAAATTAGAGATGGAATATAGGTTAACCAATTGTGAATCCACTCTCAAAAAAACTTTTACTGCGAAGTGAGTATAATTCTATACTTTCAAAAAAAGTTTCAAAACAATTTATGCATATCAAACAAAAACAGTTCGAAATTGGTGAAAAACCTCAAAATTACTTGCACGACAGTTGAGACATTCTCATGCAGAACGTGCAATATATAAAATAAAGTCAGAAAATGGGGAGGCTCTAGTTGATCCTAAAGAAATCAATAATGGCTTTTCTGACTTTTATAAAAAAGTGTATAAATCAAAAAAGGACAAATCAAAAGGCAAGAGATTAATTTTTATCAAATATAGACCTGCCAACTCTTAATTCTGAAGCAAAACGGTGTTTAGATGAAGAGATCACATTAGAGGAAGTGAACGAAGTAATATCACGGCTACCTAATAATAAATCCGCTGGTCCAGACGGCTTTAGTGCCGAATTCTACAAAAAATTTAAAAATCATCTTGAACCATTGATGCATCGTCTAATTAAAAACTCAAAAGAACAGGGCAAATTCCCACCAACAATGTATCAAGCAAATATTGTATTAATTCCAAAACCTGGACGGGATAAGCTGCAGATGTCTTCATATCGACCGATTTCTCTCATTCCAAATGAGTCAAAAATATAAGCAAAATTTTAGCAAACAGATTGAAAAAATACATAGGTTCAATTGTCCATCAAGACCAGACCGGTTTTATGCCGGGTAGGCATATCTATTTTAATTTGAAACGGCTATTCAATATAATTTATAATAAGAAAAACACTAAATCATGTGTAATTGCACTTGATGCTCTGCGAGCTTTTGATCAGTTGGAATGGGAATATATGTTTGCGCCCTTACAAAGTTCGATTTTGGTCCAGAATTTATTAAATGGATTAAAATAATATATGCATATCCAGTAGCCTCTGTTATTACAAATCAAGACATCTCAAATATGTTTCAACTAAGCCGTGGTACACGACAGGGATGTCCCTTGTCTCCTTTCTTATTTGCAATATCAATGGAAACACTGGCAGCTAGTATTAGACAACATCCCAGTATAACACCAATAATGACTGAAGGAAGACATCAACATCTCTCATTGTACGCAGACGATATACTCTTGTACATCTCTAACCCTAAAAAAATCTATACCTCCATTATTTGATATTATTGATAAATTTGGTAGTTCTTTTGGTTTTACAATAAATTGGGAAAAAAGTGAACTAATGCCCATTTCTGATGACCTAGATAAAGAATTTTTAGAAAAAGTTAAATTTAAAATAGCCAATAATTCCTTTAAATACTTGGGTATAATGATCACTAGGAAGCCTAATTTATTATTACAACTGAATTGGGAAAAAAAGGTAGACCAGCTTAATAGTGATATTAGTTTTTGGAAGACACTCCCTATGTCCATGGTAGGCAGGATTAATGCTATAAAAATGGTTGTATTACCAAGATTTCTGTATGTTTTTCAAGCTATCCCTTTCTTTATTCCCCTACCTTATTTTAAAACATCTAGAATCAATAATAACTCAATTTATTTGGGCTAACAAGACTGCTAGGATTAATAAAAAACATTTAAATAAACCAAAGGATCTAAGAGGATTTGGTCCTCCCAATTTTAAATATTATTATTGGGCAGCTAATTTAAACACACTGGCGTGGTGGAGAAAGATTTGTTTGGTAGAACAAGGAGACAAGCCAGAATGGTTAGCTATAGAGGATGCTTCTTGCAATACCAGCTCTGCTTAACAGTCCTATTAAAATAGATACAAAAAATATCAAAGGTAATATAATTATTTCTAATTCAATTAAAATATGGAAACAAATTAAAGCACACTTGAAAATTCCGGATATGTATTTGGACTTTCCAATTTGTAATAATCATGCATTCCCTCCCGGATTAAATGATCATTTTTTTTCTAAATGGAAAGATAAGGGCATCTTAACAATTCAAGATCTTTACAAAGGAGGAACATTAAGAAGCCGCCGTCTTTCGCCTACAAGGAGGTGAAGATAGGAGGGAAGGAAAAGACTGGTTTTGGAATTGGGACGAAGTCTGGAAGTGCCGACAGCCGGAGTTACGTTGCTTGTCCCCCGCGTATGCAGAGAGCAGCGAGTTGCCGTAAGCCACGTAGGAGAGCACGCGCCACCGTGCACTCGCACCCCCACGAAGGACGCAAACCCGAGCACGAGCCACACCAGCCGCACCAGCAGCCAGCCCGGCTGCTTCCCCCTCGCACTACACCCCAATAAATCCACCCTCCGGGGTTTTTCTCACCGCCAGCCTTGTTGTATGATTCTTCACCCATGACAACTGGTGGTATTCCCACTCGTGAAATTGCTGAGCGGCACAGATAGCGGAGAGGCCCAGTCGGGTGAGGATCTCCCGCCGTACCTCTGTATAGTCGGCGGCGGCCCCGGGCGGTAGAGAGAAGTACGCCCTTCTGTCCGGTTCTGACGGGTGTCAAGATGCTTGAAGATCTGCTGCTGGCGGACGCTTACCTCGGTAAGGCGCTTCAATATCTTCAGCTGTGCCCGGTCCGCCGGTGATGAGCTCGGGCAGGTGCGGCACGTCCGTTACCAGGGCGACGCTGATAGCCCCGGTGAGACTCGTCACATCCCCCCCCCCAAGTGCCGGCCTGGTCCCAGGGATGGCAGTGGATAGCGGGGGAGGAACGAGGGGAGGGCGGGGAGAGTGTGGGGCGCCCTCCGGCTCGCGTCGCTCCTGGACCACCCTCCGAGGGAACGGCTGCGTCCTTTCCCCGGCCTTGCGGTGTTCTCCGGCCTCCTCAAGGTCGCGGGCCCAGGCGAGTCCTTCATCCCGACCGCCCGGCGGTGGGACCGTGGCAGGGCTCAGGGGAGGCGATCGCTGACCACCGTATGACATAATTCGTCATACGAATTATGACCCTGTCATATTTAAATAGTGATAGCAGTCACCTTTTACCTAGACCCACATGAACAATCACACGCATCTCTGTCTGATGGCCTATTCATCCTCGTTTATCATCACAAACACAACCGGTCCCGTTATCATAACAGTAACCCTTGTTTATGACTTGGATTTGCGTGCCAATCCCCGCCCCGGATACCCAGATATATAAGAGGTTGTGTGCGGTAAGTGTGCAACACTCACTCAGATTTTGTGCTAAGGAGTTGCATACGGTCACCCCCCAGTGGAGCAGTTCAGTAGCTATTCCCTCTACCGGGGAACAAGGGTTACATTCGTAACCGTACAAATTGCAGCTTTAACATGGCAGAGGAGAACTGTCCCACTCGGTTGAGTCGGCTTCTCCCAAGGTTTTTTCTCCATCTATACATCATTGGAGTTTTGGTTCCTTGCCACTGTCACCCTTTTGGCTGCTGACGTCTAACTTAGCGTATTTTTATTGTATATATTTTATGTATGTATGTATTCTACTTTTGCATGTTGTGTGTAGTTCAGGGTACTATTGCAAATACCTTTTACCCCTGTCCCATAAGATGTTATATATTATATCCCTACGTAATCCCTATTTAAGATAGAATGCATTTCTTGCTCAATAATTTTGTGGTTTTATCGGTTCAGTCAACCATTTATTCATAAACATACTATAAACCTAGTATACCTAATTAGTCTTATACATCTCACATTATTAGCAATTATACCATTAACATGTCTGACATTTGTTCTGTGTTTTATTATTATACTTTGTTTTTTTATGTAAAGCTGCTTTGAAGCTTTTTGGTAATCATCATTACCTGTTTCACTTTGATTAGTCACCCGATTTAAGTTCCCTGTTTCGATGTTTGTTTCTCGGTTATTGTTTCTAGTTCCCTGTGTATCTTGCATTATCTCATTGAGAGTAGTAAATATGCACTTTATGTCAAAATGATTAATGGGTTTGACCTTTGACCTCCCCCCCTATATTCGGGGCTTTGATATGAAAAAATGATAATGTATGGGGATAAACAGAGTGTTTATTTTTAAATGGGGAAGAAAATGATGGATAGAGTTTGTAACAGCTGTCTCGTTCTTGACGGACAGCGGCATATGGTGAAACTTTAGCATCCGCTAAGTGCGGTGTCTAAAGGCTGTTTACTTCCTCGTGGAACTCGTAAAAGAGATATCTGGGGTTAAGCTTTAGCCTCTGCTAAGCGTGTGAACGTGTCTAAAGTGTGTTCGCATCCTCGTGGGCCTCTTAACAGTTTTCATAGGGTGAAGCCTTAGCTTCCGCTAAGTGTGCGTGAATATAAAGGGTAGAGATCAGAAAACGGGGAATTCGTACGCAGACATGGCTGGTTCAAGCTACTCTCCTAAAACTCTGCTAAGAGAATGGTCCAAAGAGGAGATGGAACGGTTGGGGTTGGCACAGAAAAAAGCGGGCGGCAATATCAGTCTGACAAAGTTTCTTCACGAAAACAGAACCGTTGTTAGGGATGAAATTCAGTTGGGTAGGGACAGAGTAGCGGGATATATATTTAATAAAGATTCAAGCGTCGTGACGTTTTACATTACAGACCAAAAAGACGTGTTTGTGCTGGGAGAGGACCCCAGTCTGGATTTCGGTGATAAAGACTGGAATTTGTTTTACGGTCACGTCTGGAACGACCTAAAAGAATGTCACAAACAGCCTCTATACATTGCAGAGTGGGACGCTGTATCGCTGTACGGTCGGTACCGCATGGTCAACAACCATTCTAAAATAAAGAGGCCGGATGACTGCATTTACATTTTCTACTGCAAAGACAATAGGTTTCTACACGAACGCTTGGCGATCATCCATAGTGCCGAACATCAAAAGATGAGAAACAAAATGTTTACGTGGTGCAATATGCTCGACGGCTACTGCGGAGTTAAAGTGCAACTGTTTCACCCTGAAAAAAGCGTGCGCGTTGATTCGTGTATCGAGTTGTCTCCGCCCATTTACTACTGCCATTAAAAAGAGCCGGCGAGTACCACCTTCATCAATAATGTCTCAAGACCACGATTCAGACAACGACGGCAAAGCTGCTCTTTGCAATGACCCCAATTTATCTGCCGATGATGCCGTACATCCTATACCATCGGATGAAAATGCACAACCTGCGAAGCTCAGACACAGCAACTTTATAGCTAATGCCGGCGATGATACTCATGCAGGGTTTGACACTGCAGACGGATGCTTCGCCGATGTCAGATTCAAAATCATTAAAGGAGCAATAGCTTGAGAAGGACTGCCTGGGCTGTGAAATAGATCACCCTAGTCAGATGCAACATTTGTGTCTATTTAATTCACCCTTATACTTTTTCGACAAGCATTTTGACGAGATTAGAAGCAATCTGTGTAAACCCATACTCCAAACCGTCATAATGTACGCCATACAACACGTCGGCTTGAAGAGTGAGCCTCAGAGGATTCAAGGAACCGTTGGAGCTATTCTCCACAAATTAAGAGACGAACTGTATATCAGTCCTAAACTATGAGAAATCAAAGAGAAACTTTTGGACGCCGAGCATGAGAAGGTGGTCGTAGACCTGATGGTAGCAAAATGAGGTGTACCTGCAGCCGTAAAAACCTCATAGACTCCGTATTTAAACACTATTATAGAGGACAGATGACCGGCTTGATGTACGCTGTAAGAAATTATAGTCTGCCTCGACCCAGATTCCACTGCACAATATATGTTTAATCATGCTCATTTCCCAAAATGGCTTAATTATTATAGAGAAGAAAAAAAAGTCAACAGTTATGTTGTTTCTTGACCATTTGAGATGATTACATACTAAGCAAATGGTGACCCATTGTAGCATGAAAGCGGGTGTGGGACACTGAGAACCATCTCAGACAGAGGTGTCAGAACATGATTAACATACAGACCACAACTGCTACGAAAGGAGCAACTTCATTTACATTAAGAGTAGTAAACTTTAACTATAAAAGTTTTGAGCTAAGGATGTTCTGGGTTCATTCCGACTCTGTTGAACCCAAGATACAACATGTACTTTGCCACTGCTATGCTGCAATAAACATCTTTATCAAGATCTTATCTTTTTACTTTTTCTTACAATGCTGTGATTAAAGCCTCGACCGATTCAAAAACTGATTGTACCGCAAAGAGAAGACGTGTAACAAATCTCATGGGAAAAATATAATTTATTAAAGATGTATGTATGTATGTAACGGAACTATGCGTCTGGCTACAATCAAAAAATGAGAAACGTCGAAATTGTCGAAACGTTGGTAGCCCACATACTGGGGCGAGACGTTAGGGCTTGCATGAATTTTATGTTTTGGCTGGACAATGTGTAAAATTGTACCAGCTTTATTGTGTGATATTTTCTGCTAATATGTAAACATATTATTCTACTACTATGTGACGTGTGAAATTGTACCAGTTGTATTGTGTGTGGGTTATTTTCTGCTAATATGTAACCGATTTATTCTGCGTGTTTATTTTCATGATGTGTACCAAATAAAAGTATGAATCGTACTCTTTTGCCCGTCATTCTTTTGTAGAGAGTCGAAAAGTCATAATGTGAAAAAGATTTATTACACACCTTCCAACCCTGGTTCTTTAGGGGGTAAAAAATGATTAAAAACCACTGTCCTAAACAGGGGCGGTTTTAGGCATGGGCGAACGGGGCAGCTGCCCGGGGTGGCTTTTTTTCATGTCACGTGGGGGGTGGCACACGAACTTGGAGGGGAAAAAAAAAAATCTGTGCCACTAAGCGGTTTCCTATTATCTATGATACCTGTGCTGAAGGAGCCGCACAGAAACTGAGTGAGCGAGGGGAGGGGGCGTGGCGGTTCAATGTAGAACCGCCACTGGTCCTAAAGGACGGAGGTGTATGACTAAGCGATCAACGGGTATCAGAATGGTTGGCCGGTGAGGACGCTTACACTCTGCACAAAACGGCTCCAATAAAATACAAATGAAACAGAGTTATCCACGTCGTAAACGATACGCAGTTCCAGGCGGATCTCGTCGATATGACAGCCTACGCTAAGGAAAATGATAATAAAAAAAAATATTTACTAACCTGTATAGATGTGTTTAGCAAGTATGCGTGGACGCGATCACTAAAGAATAAGAGCGGACCGGAAGTTACTAAGGCGTTTGAATCCATACTCGATGTAGGGTGTTGTCCGCAGAAATTGCAGACGGATCGTGAAAAGGAATTTTTTAACAAGCGTTTTCAAGATTTGATGAAGAAGCACGATATTTATCATTTCGCGGCATCGGCCGATTTGTAAGCGAGCGTCGTCGAGCGATTCAACAGAACTCTAAAAAGTGAATTTTTAATGGCTACTAATTCCATACGATACCTAGACATTTTACAAGATATCACGCTAGGATATAACACCGGCTATCATCTGAGTATTAGAATGCGTCCGATAGATGTCAACAAAGAAAACGAAAGCTAAGGTGTTTCGAAATCTGTACAGCGGCATTGAAAAGACAGCGAAGCCATCGTTTAAATTCAAAGTCGGAGACGTTGTGCGGGTTTTTAAAAAGTGAGAGGCCCTTTCGCCAAAGGTTATGAGCAGAACTACACCAAAGAATTTTTCAATTTTACTATAGTGGCGTGCGTACGAAAAACAGTTGCAAAAAATAATGGTTAGGGTGGCCTTCGAAATTTAATAGTTATGTAGACAAAAAAGCTCTGGTCGACTTGCAGCGGCTTTAAATCGCTCTCATGATCGTTGCAACGGCATTCGAGCCAAAGGCCGTCACTGACGACGGTTTCTACATCACGCTACCGTGCAACGCTTCTTTGACAGTATACCCTGAAAACCGTATATCTAGTTACAGAACAAAACTAAAGGTGCCTATTGACTTAAAGGCCAGTGGCAGGTTGGGCTGTGTGTGATCGAATATCCTAGAATGTGGTACACATTTAAAAAGGAAGACGCCGCATTCACGTTACACATAGCACCCGTCTGCCGTAACGATGGGAAAAAAAAGATTTTACTCCGAAGCCCAACGATAATGCAAAGAGTTTACAGTCTCACTGGGCCTGTATGTTTCAAAGAGCTTATCTTTTAAAGTAGGATACTACGCCGATGTTACGGCGGTGATTTGTGCGATAAATGAAATAATAGCGCCTTCGGGTGTGCTGGATTACGACCGTATAACAAACTACATTTTTCTGAAAGCGAAGCCTAACATTTCATTATCCTTCTTTGGGAAGCTAGCGTTTATTTTAGGATTGAAACCAGACGAAGCTTTAGGACGAAGCAACTTTCATGAAAATGCTGATTTTGAAAACGACGTCACGATGTACGCTCAAGCCGATATCAACGCCGGGGTCTATACAATCTACGTGTACACTGACATAATCGAATACCAAATGGTAGGAGACGCGTACGTCCCCTTTTGAGATGCGTACATATTGTCAGTGTTAGAAAGACCACCATACAACAACTCGCGAGTGTGGTAAAGCTGAACGGATCTAGCTCGGTACACTCTATGAAGGGCTCGCGGTATTTTATACAGGCCTCGTGTAATAATACAACGTCATTCACGCCATACCAGTGCAAGTGTGTTCAAGTTTAATGCCTCAGGCATCTTAGACAGAGCCATTAGGATGAACGAGTAACTGTCGATATATCGCTGGGTAAATGCTTCATCATACATGAAAATTAAATTGCACCCTTGCATGATGACCTCCACAGCGATCCCGCTTTGCAAAAATACTCTAAAATTAGAAATGAATCAAAATTGGATGCGTAATGGGCTATGAAGCAATAGCCTTTGTAGCGGTGTTTCTGAATCGTGTGATCAGTCGGGCTAGGCACCGCGGACAGTGTGATACAAATTTTGTACCTTTAAAAGTAATTGCACAGACAAAATTTGTTTACCGTCTTCATAGCGGGTATCAAAATCATAGAATATGTACTTATTATTAGGCTCCATGGGTTCTATGGGTTGAATAAAACACTCATGCACCCCCTCAGCTGACAGATCTTCATGACAATAAAAGCAGCGCAGGGGTTAACATTTGTGACCGGAGTTAGGGTTGCGGATCATACATTCATACCACCTGTTGCATAGATTACAGTATTTTATCACGTTGCACGGTACACGTTCTTCAATAAGGACAGCTTTCTTGTGTTTTTCATAGCCAGAATTGCAAAATCTCAAACAATCAGCACAATTTATGGTTCTTTTAGGGTGTTTGTAGCAGTCAGCATTAAAGCACACGTTGCAGACTTGTTTACAATGATGGCTTCTGACATTGTTGTATAGGACCCCATCCTTGTCTGTTCATAGCCACGCTAGCACTGATCTTGATCGTATCGTCGGACATCGCCGCTCTGTAAAATTTTTACAATTTGATCAGTAAATACATTGACCTCGTAATTATTTCCCTGCGATAAAACAGCGTTGACATCCGATTTCAGTCCTTCGCCTCTTAGGGTCAAATTGATTATGCCACCGGCACTCCCAAATTGTCTAGCGAGCAACACTATTTCATCCATGGTATCGTGCAGACGGATATGATACGTGGCCAAATCTGTAGAGCCTGTCTGTCTTAGATTCATGGGCCTTCGCAATTCCACACTGTTGAAACGAGGCCTTATAAAAAAAATGATAACCATTTACCGTACCGCCGTTACGTGACAAAACAATGTCGTTGGCGTTGAGGGGTCGTGGGGCAAAACAGCTCATCGATGGTTGCTTGGTACCTACATTGTCAATAAGGGTCGTCGGCTGGCTCGACCGATCGCACTCATTGTTTAAGGCACCACCGTGTTGCGCACTAACAGTCTTTTCACGATCGAAAACTTTTTGTAGTCGTGCGTTAAAATTAATATTACGACTTTCTTCTATAGTCACTTCTCAATTTGAACCTCATTGCGTCTGCGTTATACTAAAAGTGTCTTCAGAGTCCTGATACATATTTAATACTGCTTGTAATCTGTCACATGCGTGATATGGGGTGTCAGCGTGCATTCTGATCACAAGTCTGAGAGCGTCTGATCCGAATGATGATCATGCTCTGCGAATGAACAGAAACAAATTTTATGTACCAACGCTTATATATTTTCAGGTAGGATAATGTGATATTTACGTTACAACGTGTATAAAAGTAGCACATGCATAAACTGTAAAAAGAAAGAATTAAAGCTATGCCATAAAAGAGTAACTCATACAAAGAATAATAAACCTATATGAAATAATAATCATTAAGCAACCATACATACAGAGTTCGGCTATGAGGCGTGTGTCTTTCAAATGTTCAAAATGTCACATTCCTCTGAAACAATTTTCAATCATCAGACTTTGATGATGTGGAGTACCTCTCGTTTCATCTTGTTGACGATCTAACAGCTTGCTAACATGTTCCCCCACATTCCTAATTTCATCAACCAGGGCGTCTATTCTGTTTCTGATTTCGCGAAACAGTTCAGAGCATTCGCATGTGAAATGATCACTCCTCGACGCATAGCCGCTTTCCCCCGATGAACATGTCAGCGGTGTCTTCCGACCTCTCAGGGTAAGATCCTCGCTGTGCACATCATCCCAGGAGCACTGATCCCAAGCATTTAGCGGAGAGGCTGACCAGTTTGCCATATCGTCATCGGCTTCAAAACGTGGTTCCATATTAAAAAATAAAAATAAATAAATTGTGGTTACTTAAAAGCTAATCGCATGCTTACAGGTTTTTAATAACATTTAATAGATCGAACAGATAACTCACCATCAACTACTTAGTCAACAGGAACGTTTAGTTCGCGATGATGCGTATCAACAGCCGGCTCGTTTGAATCATCAGCCTCGTCAGATTGATAACATCTACAGCTGATAGAGTCGTCTGAATATTAGATTAATCATAAGAGTTAAATTAACCTGTTACGCTGTTCAGAAAAGCGTTTACCGTTCTCGCCGACAACCCTGTTACTACTACCCGCCGATGTCGCTATTTAAAGGGCACAGGTTTTAGGTAACGATAATAATGAAGCATCGATGTAGTAATCAGAAAATACATGCACTGAAACTCACAGTGTTCGAAGCAGACGGCGACATTCTGTGCCGCATCATTTGAACCTATACGACGTAAACAAAATGGGCTATATTGAAACTTCTGGCATCTCCACTTTACTGTAAGGCCTTCTGGTCGCATGATCCTTACGTCATCAGCACGCTTCAAACGATTCAAAACAAGTACATCGTTAAACTTTTCAAAATAAAAGAGCTCTTATAACGGTCCAACATAACCGATACAAAGTAAAGAATGCCTTAAAAGCTACTCAAATACAATATCCTAGGATTACAACATACACTTAATATTAATCGTATTAATACACACATATTTTAAATCGCACTGTACTTATATGAACGCTATAAGACGTATCACTTACCATTATAGGAGGCCATTGTTGCAAATTACACAAGATGTGGTTAAGCGATTCTCTCTGGCAAGATGTCAAACAATGTTTAACCGAGATGGTTGAGCGAAGGTATGGACCGATGCCAAGCTCTATTTATCCGAGACGACCGAGGGGGCTGTGCGTCTAAAGAAATTCAGGGGTAATTACCCCGAGCGAATTTGACACGCTTGCACACTTAGCGGTTGCTAAAGTTTTCACCCTATACCGCTGTCCGTCAAGAAAGAGCGAATTAGACACGCTCACACACTTAGCGGATGCTAAAGTTTTCACCATATACCGCTGTCCGTCAAGAACGAGACAGTTGTTACAAACTCTATCCACTCTATTTATCTGATGCGTCCGGAGGCTGCAGAGCGTCTAAAGAATTTCAGGGGGTATGCTCCCCGTCGCCCGATTTAGACGCGCTCGCACACTTAGTGGAAGCTAAAGCTTCACCCTATGACAACTGTTAAGACACGTTCACACGCTTAACAGAGGCTAAAGATTAACCCCGGATATCTCTTTTACGAGTTTGACAAGGATGTAAACACGATTTAGACACGCTCACACAGTGGAGGCTAAAGTTTCACCATATGCCGCTGTCCATCAAGAAAGAGACATCTGTTACAAACTCTATCCACTCTATTTAGCCGTATATCAAACATATTTATCCCATTTAAAAAAAACACTTCAGGGTTTAATCTAGGGCAAAGGGCACATACAGGACAAAGGTCACATAGAGGACAAAGGTCACATCAATCAAAGGTCAAGGACAACCCCCACAAGGTCATGGTCAACCCAAGGTCATTTTGACAAAGTGCATCATATTTACTACTACGATACGTTGCTGTTGCATCTGTTGTTGACATTACTATAATTTAACAGTAAGTTGTTTGTATGCTTTATTACATATCTTTCGTTCAGATTCTCGTGTTCTCGCTCCTTGTCCTTAGTTGCCCTGTCACTACAAACACTCACCGTAACAACTATGGAGACCACATCTTATTGGTAATAGGTGCCATGTGGTAGATACAACATATGGACATACCCAGGGGATAGTACACATATAGGGAACTGCTGAGAGGGTCCCTATCCTCTGAGAGGGGGTAGAGGTGCTCTACTGAGGGTTAAATAAAAGGCTTTACTGTAAGGGGAACTTAACCTGTGGATAATACATCATACAGGGTTACCCAGGCGTGGGGAATCCACACGTATTGAGCACCTAGCGCTAGTATACAGGCTTACCTACAATGAGGGCCATGCACATGAGTACCAGGCCTAATAGACAACTCCTCTAGGGGTCCCAGAAAATGACCCTGAAGATGTCTTTTGTTTTGTACAGCAAACAGGATGGAATGGTGCACATTATTACCTCAAGTGGAAAAAGGCATGGAAGTAAGTGGGATACACCCACCCGTGTCCGTGGCAAGATGGAAACAGCCTGTCCTCTGGCCTGTAAGCCCTTGCCACCAGGGACGAGGAGGACTTACAGGGAGGGGTGCCTAGGTCAGTTCCTCTAGGTGGCAGCATTCTGTGGGTACAAATGCACTGCAGTTGCATGTTCCACCTGGGGAATCTCGACATAGCCCTTGGTCGTCACGCTTTTGGGGGTAGTAAAAGCGGCAAAGCACATGCGTGCCATGAATGCCATGCTTGACGACTTCAGAAAAGAAAGGCACCGGGGCTCTGACCCCAGATACCAATCATTGAGCCGTGAGCACTCAGGAGAGGGTGGAGGTATCCACTCCAAACTGATACTCGCCACTACCTCTGCTCAGAGAGCAGAGTCGCAGGGGAGTTGTCCTCAGAGAAGCAGCACGCTCTCTGATGCCATGACCAACATTGCATCATCCTTGCACGCTCTGAATAAAATAGTGATTTCACCTGCTTGGGACTGACCAGCTGCTGCATTGACCAGTTAGAACAATGTCAGAGGCTGGGAGATCCGTGGGGATGGACGCATCTCCCAGCGTAACCCCCATATCTCTCCCAGCTTACCAACCAACGCTCATAGAGGTACCGGGAAGGGAAGCAGACAGGAAAAATGCCCACTTCTGAGTGAAGCAGGCGAGCTGCGACAGCAACGTTTCAATGGTCATACCCTCACAATGAGAGCATGTACCACCCACAAAAGGTGTCTGAGCATGCTCAAGCCAGAGAAACAAGAAAATATCAATTTTTTGGTTTGAGCATGTAAAATCATGCCTATTTATAGGCAGGTCAAGGTCACATGGCATAGGATTGCGTGTTATTAAGCGTTTAAAAGGCACCTGCAAAATGTTGACAGAAGTCTGAAGGAAGGCTGGGCAGGCAAGACAGAAGTGTGCTAAAGTGACATAGCATCTCGTTTCCTGTCTTAGGGAACCGGGTTACATACGTAACCTGAGATGTTCCCTTTAGAGGATGCTATGCGGAACGATAATGTCAACTACACTGCAGTGAGGGAAGGCCTGCCCCAGATGCTGTGAAACTTTGCCACAGAGAACATCAGGAGCACAGAAGGAGTGCTTTGAGTTAATTTAAAGTCTAAATTGTATCTATTAAATGTGTGCAGAGAGAACCAGCCTGTCACAGCAAACATCACTTAGAGATGCCCCATAGACAGAGCGTTAGATGACAGTATACTCCTGGTAGAATAGGCTCTAATGCCCAGAGGTGACACTAAGTCACTGGCCTCATAGGTCAAAGTAATAGCATCTGTGAACCAGTAAGATAAGTGCTGTTTTGTGACCGCATTACTACAGTTGTGGCTGCCAAAACAAAGCTGGGAGGTCTTATGCCACTGGCTTGAGTGGTGGACATGAATCCTCAAAGCTCTAACTTGACACAATAAGTTTAACCTTTGCTTTTGGTTTCCACCTCAATGGTGATTCCACCTGAATGACCATGGTGACCAGCCATAATGGGCACATGGGGATATAGTGTGGTCTAGGGCGCAAAATGGCTTTAACAAAGCCAGAGGCAATATCCAAACAGGCAGGGTCTACAGGAAGAGCCTGTAAATACCCTACCCTTTTGAGCAATAAAAGGACTAATAGCAGTATATAGTAGTGTATGTATATAAGGCTGACTCCAGGGGCTCAAATGGAGTCAAAAATAAACCCCTTATCCCTTTCACGTGTGAGGTTTTTTCAAGCAACAGACCCCACAGCGTGAGTTTTTTTAATGCGATCGTTATTTTGGAATGAATCACGTTCCAGTTACCATGGAGACGCATAAAGCTTGACGCGTGACATTACACAGTGGCGCGCTGCAGCTTATACATATATAAATATGTATATTTCAAACAAAATATTTATAAAACTTTTACACGCATTGTTAAATGAAACATTTTTGATTGTTAAATATGTGCAAACTTTTATAATGTTCACGTTAGATGACCTTGCTGAATTTAAAAATGCTCATCCGCTTCTTTTGAAAAACATAAGTGTCTGGCGAACTGAGAGAGGAATAGAGTAAACTTTATAATTACCTACACAATCGATTGACAGGAATAAAAAATTAACCGCACATTGTTTGAAAGGTTTTGCCTCCATTATGTATAAACTATATATATTTTCCTCTTCTGTAATTGTGCAATGAAATATGAAATGTAAGAAACATAAAATAACATCGCTCTCTCGTTTACCGCCATTCCAGGTTTGAACACAGTTTAAATTTAGCAGGTGATCACGTGACCACTGAACGTTCTAATCAAACCAGTGTGATCGTACGCGTCTGAGGCCAGGAAAGGGTTAAAACTATAGTTAGGTCCCAAGAGAGGACCTACATGTGACAGAAAGGCCTCAGCCATCTGGCACCATGCAGAAAACGAGACACCAAGGGATGTCTCCCAATAGAGGCCCTGTTAATAGATTTGTGACTAGCCAACAAAGCAGACAAAGCAGCCACATAGATCTTAAGGGTAGCTGGAACTAACCCTGCAGAAAGGCACTCTTGGAGAAACTCCAGCACTGAACCAACAGGGTAGTGAACCAGGTCAACATGGTGTTGCTCACATCAAAACAAGAAGAGCTATAACTTCAGGGCATATGTTCTCTGGCTTCTTCCTAGGCCAGATAGTAAAAAAAAGTTACAAAATACAGTTTGCACACTGCCTTCCACATTTCAATGGCATGCTCTTCACTACCGTGAAACCGGAGCAGGCACAACAAAAACAAACTCTTTTAAACTCTGCTGGCCAAAGAGGCCATAGAACATGTTCCCCTCCCAGAGAGACAGTCAGGCTATTACAGCCCAAAAATGTTTCCCAAAAAAGATGGGGGATTGCATGTGATTTTAGACCTTTGTGGTCTCAACTGTTTCCTCAGAACATACAAGTTCAAAATGCTGTCAATCAAGATGATTGTCTCAGAACCAGCAACTGGTTTGTCCAATCAATCTCAAGAATGCATTTTTCCCTATAGAAATTATGCCACAACACAGAAAGTTCCTGAGGTTCGCTTTTGGGTGCAAAGCTTTTTTTCTTTCCTTTGGCCTAGCCCTATCACCCTGCTCATACATAAAATGCATGGATGCAGCCCTGGCTCCACTCAGACTCCAGCGCATCTGCATTTAAATTATACAGATGACTGATTGATTCTAGCTCCATCTCAAGAGCTTGAGCTTCGACTGCAATAATGTCCACGCTCCTCTCTTATCTCTGGGGTTGAGAATCTTTGTCAAGAAAAACATTCTCTCTCCTCCCCAGAGAACAACGTATTTAGTGGTTGTATGGAATTCAGACTTCTTTTCCAGGAGTCCTGGCAAAGGTCCGTCAACAGAGGTTGTTCTTATTGGTAGCACCTAGTGCTCTGTTGGCTGACCAGAATTTGGTTTTCAGATCTGATATCCCTCCTTGATGGTTCACCATAGGTGATTCCGATCAGGAGAGACCTTCTGTCTCAGGTGCAGGGGACGATATTCTATACCCGGCCAGAGCTTTGGAATCTTTATTTTTGGACCCTGAAGGGGACCAATTGAGAGATGCTGTGCTATATAAGTGTTAGGGCTTCCTCCACTAAAATTTATGCCCTTAGGTGGCGTGCCTTTGAGAGTTGGTGTACTACACCCTGTGCACACCCAGTTCATTTTCAGATCGTTTCAGTGATGAAGTTCTTGCAAGAAAAGCTAGCAGGAGGCACATGTCCTGCTACTTTTATGGTATATGTGGCCACCATATTGGCTTGCCATGCTCTGATTGATGGGCCTCCAGTGGGAAAACATTCTCTGATCAACCGCTTTTTATCCACAGGTTGGTCCACCCCGCACACATTCATTAGATTTACAGTTTGGATGTTCATGCTACTCCAGGCTCACATGTCCTTGAGTTAACATCCCAAGCTCATGCCTGAGGCCTCTCCAGTGTTTGTGCACACACACACTACAGAACTTGAGAGTCCCAGACACTTCCCCGTGCAGCACCGTTGGTATTCTTGTTTCCATTAGCGCATGAGTATGCAGCATTGAGTGTAGCTTTTGAAAGGGACCATCTCGGGTTACTTGACTGTAACCCTATTCCCTAAAAAAAAAAGGGAACGAGATTCTGCGCCTCCTTGACGCATTGGGTGTGTCAGGACATCTCTTCAGACAAAGTTGTAACCTGAAAATGCACCTGTTTCTTATCTATTTATACCCTCTTACGAGCACGCATTCCAATAACGTAATTGACAGTGGTTATTTATATATATTAAAATTCTTGCTGTGTTTGAAACATGCTTCACAACCAGTCAAACAAAGTTATTCCTGCTTTTTCAGGGAACAGGGTTATAGTCAATTAACCTAAGACTTTTCCAAACCTCTGGCCAGGGGTTAAAGATCGACCCCCAAGCCTAAAAAAAAAGCAGATCCCTCTGGACTGGCAGCTCCCAAAGAACTCAATCCAGGAGAGGTATTAAGTCTAAAAAACAGATTCAGGTTGGCCAAAAGTAGACAAACTCAGTCCTGGTGAACCCTGGCTAGCACTCCCTATTGTACAGATGCAGCCTCAGTCACATCTGTACCACAGCATCCAGCCCCAATGTAGCTGGATGAGTAAGACTAAAAAGAGGGGAGTGTGTCGACTCCACAGAGGACAACAGAACCACTTCTACTCAGCCATATCTCCAACAAATTGACTCCACCACTTGTCGATGGAGCCTCCATTCCCCAGCCCTCAAGCAGAATATCTGCTCCCAAATTTGCATGCCCAGGAATGTACATCGCTCTGACGAAGAACAGCCTGGTCCCTGCCCAAAAAAGGATCTGCCACACCACCCTGAACAGGGGATGCAAACGCAGCCCTCCCTGTTGATTTAAGTATAAAACCACTGTGGTGTTGTCTGTACAGACTAGAATGTGTTGGCAATTGAGATTTGGGAGGAAGTGTTTCAGTGCCATTAACACCACAAACCACGGACTGGGCAGCCATCAAGAACCGCAACCCAGCTCATGAGAAGCATCTGTCATGAAAATCCTGCAACGGCATTGCACTCCAAGAGTGGGACCCAGAGAAACCGTGGCCTGATTCATATAGAAAGGGTACAAAGCCCTTTCGCATAACCCTTACCATGCTTAGCAGGTGGTTTTTGGGATTAAACACATTTTTCTTTAGCCAAGAGTGGGAATGAAGGTGAGAAATTAGGGTCTGATCCACACAGAAAGGGTACAAAGCCTTCTGTGAGTAACCCTTACCATCCTTTATGGGCGGTTGTTGGGATGAAACTCATTTTTCTTTAGCCAGAACTGAAAATCAACAACAAAATCACGTTGGCCTCTGCTGCCATAAGTCCTACCAGGACTTGTAAGGGGAACATATTCTATAGCCCCTGTACTGTTCTCTGTGTATACATCCTGTGTATACTTCAACAGCAAGTTAAACTCTCCCTCACTAACTTCACATACACGGAATGTCCTTTTTAATACTTTAATAAGGGCACAGTAAAACTATGAAATAAGAAGAAAATAAACAATATAAATTGACATTCACAATGTGTACATAACAGAAATACTTCTTACAAATATCTTGTAATCTAGATCCAGCTTTTCTGCTTATCAAATGACAAAATAAAATATCAAGCAAATAAAAGTGATCAGTATACAGTATGAATGGTTTTTA
This sequence comes from Botia almorhae, assembly GCA_036877575.1. Classification (NCBI taxonomy): domain Eukaryota; kingdom Metazoa; phylum Chordata; class Actinopteri; order Cypriniformes; family Botiidae; genus Botia; species Botia almorhae. The sequence continues at coordinate 7,817 of JAZGTJ010005305.1, read as the reverse complement.
TATGGTTCAGTAGGAATTATATCTAAGATGCACTAAAATTGTTACGGAGGAGGCTCCCGCACCGCTTCCTCCGCTGTTGTACTCATCGCGATGTCTTGTATCGCCTTACTGCATACATTTCAGAGCGTTATTTCCTTGTTTGTTCACCTGGTTACGTTTGCACTGTTCACTGGATATACTGGTTGTTTGCTGCCTGTCCTCGACCCCGCTTTGGATTACGATTTGGATTGTTTGCCGCCTGCCTCGACCCTTGCCTGGATTACCGTTTTTGATAGTTTTTGATAGCCTAGTCTACTCTGTGTTTGTTTGCTGGTGATGTATACCCCTTGCCTGTATGTATTACGATTAAAAAGGCTGCAGATGGATCCTCATGTTCCAGCGTCGTTGTTACAAAAATAATGCAAATTACAAAAAAAATCGAAATTATCTATTACAATTGAAGGTATTACTATGAACAATCTGCCTACCAGGGGGTCTACCTTTTGTCCAGTACAGTGGTCTTTTGATTGGTCACTTTGATTGCCTTAGATTGGTTTCAGTCATATGGTCAAGGAAAGGATAAAGGAATGTTTTTTTTTTCTTTTCCCTTGCACTCTACTTTTCTTTGGGTGCATTTCCATGAGCCCTACTCTTGGATTATGCCCTTATGTTATGCTGTTCTTACTAATTTGAGCTCTAGGACTAATTTTCAGTCTTCAGTAGCCGTCTATTTTTTATCTTTATCTTTTACTCTTTATCTATAAGGTAATATTCTTCACATACATTGTTTAAAGTTAATTGTATATGTTATCATTATAGCATCTTCATTGTAACCATTTCATGTATAACTTTGATCAGTGATGTTAATAAATCGGCTAGCTTTGATTCATTGTTAATAATAAAGCTACCTTTTTCAATACAATACAGTCATTATAGCAATGCTCTACCACATTTAGCTATCCTAACTGCGCTTATTTCTATCGTTGGTATAAGTAGCATAAGGGTGGAAGTTGACAGAAAATATTCAATTTTATACCATCTTGCTGTTAACATTTTTCTAGTCATTTTGGCATTCCTACAGCTTGAACCACTGTAGTGAAACCACCCTTACAACTTAAAGACGTAATAGAAAGACATAAAAACCAGTTGGTTTTATGTTGTTCATTGTTGGTTAAGAAATCAGAACTAATATAAAACGTGTTGGAAAGTAAACAAGTACCTAATAAGAGAACAGTGTATAGTTGTTTAGGTATAAAACAGTTGTATATATAATGAATAATATAATGAATAATGATTACATTCCCCTAATACCGAGTAAATGTAAGTCATTTGGTGACATTAATTTGGTGATTACATTGATCTGACAGTCAAAATGCATTCTACATACAGGAGGGTTAAGCTTTGAAATGGTCAAGAACTGCATTAGTCTGAAAGAGACACAAGGAAATAGCATTCATTATTGTTGTTTTCTATCAATACAAACTACTTTTAATAGGTCACACCTTTTAGGATTGCTGTCCCAATGTAGTCCCATTGGTGCATGGTTGTTTATAACAATTTCTAGCTAGTAACATAAGTCTTACTTTCACAGACCTATATGGGTTATGGTGATGCTTAAGGTGAGTCATGAGACTTTTATTGTTAACAAGATCAGTCAATATTGAATGAGCAAGCATCTAGTTCATATATACTCTAACCTGTTTCAAACCAAGTTTGTCTTATTTTAACAGACACAGACATTACTGTTTTGTCCATAACCAAACCCCCTCTGCATGTCATCTCTTTCCCACACTATACATTAATTACTGTTATCCTGGCACAAGACAGTGTTAATATGGCTCTTAAATTCTGAACCAACCTTGACAGACTCCCAAGCCCTGAACTTGCACAACTCATCATTGGTTAACATATAGATTGTAATGCTGCTAGTCTTAATTAAGTGGCAACAGTGTGGCCCAATGTCTGAGAGGTTATCCATTTCATAAAAGGTTGAGTGTGCAAAAAATATAATTGGATTCTTGAAAATTTTATATGTTGGTTTGTATTTGTATACAGTGACATTATGGCGAGTTTGCTTCAGACAGATGCAAGATATGTTTTGGACTGTTTTGATTTCATTCGTTCAGTTGTCTTTGTTAGGTCTGTATAATGTCACGGGTGAGGAATCACACGACAAAGCAGGCGGTGTAAAAAATACCCCGGAGGGTGGATTTATTGAATGAAACACGTGAGTGAGAGGTGCGTGGGGGAAGCAGCCGGGCTGGCTGCTGGTGCAGGTGCTGGTGCTGGTGCGGCTCGTGCTCGGGGTTGCGTCCCTCCTGGCGGCCGGAGTGTGCGGTGGCTCGTGCTCCTTTAGGCGGCTTTCGGCCACTCGCTGCTCTCTTCGGCGCGGGGGACACGCAACGTACTTCCGGCGGGGGACACGCAACGTACTTCCGGCTGGCGGCACTTTCCGACTTCGCTCTCAGCTCCGTATTCCTCACCTTTCTCTCCATCCGACTCTCAATCCTCCACCTCTTGGTCCGCCCGTGATGAGCTCGGGCAGGTGCGGCGCGTCCGTTGCCAGGGCGACGCTGACTGCCCCGGTGCGCCTCGTCACAATAAATATTAAAATGTTAAGCATATCTTGTTGGTTCATTTTGTTAGAACTCAGGGGATACAAGATATTTAAATATGTCCAAGAGCTAATCACTGTTGGGAGAAAATCTATGCAAACATGTCAAGGCAAGACTTTTTTCAAGCCCTTTACGTTCTACATTCATCACTTTGTCTATCTGTCACTCCGAAATTATTGGACCTGTTAAACACAATCAGTTAAAAAAAAGCTTTGTTTAGGCTACCAGAACCAGATGTGAACTCATTGACTGAATGTTCTAAGTGCTGTGGCAATACTATGTTGCTCTACAGCACTAGTGAGTGATTACCATACTATGACATGGATTCAGACAGGTTTGCTCCATTTCAGATATAGTAAGTGAATAAAACCAACTACTGTGCATAACGCAAGATCCAAAAAATCATCAATAAATATTCATTCTCCATATGTTCTTGTGTATATGTGCTGTTCTTTGGTCATCTTAATGTCACAAGGAGGTGTGCACATCCGATGCTTGTCTGTTCTTGTCATTCTTGTGTCCCGAGCATGCTCATCCTCTCTCTATGAATTTGCCATCCTGCTCTTTTTCCTCAGCATATCTCGATTCTTTTCATTCTCTCTGATTTCACGTTAACATTTAAATTTCAATCAATAAAATGTCATGACATATGTAGTACAGTGCAGTACTTTATTTGTACATGCAGTACAACTCTCAGCACCAGTACATATCTCAGCAACAAAACATCTTAGAGACATGGAAGTTGGGTCTTTTTGATTTACTGTCTAGCTGCACACTAGCAACCATGTACTGTAAATTTATAAGCCATATCTTAGCATTAGAACACTGTATTGACTTTGGCTGTCAGTGGACTTTAGGTATTGCCCAGGCAACTTTCTAGCCACACCCTAGCAACCGCATAACATCATGAATAAGGCATATTTCAATATGTCTATTATACTAAAATGTTAGTAGCATGATAAAGCACCATGCTAGTATCAAATCATACTAACACTATGCCATCATGCCAAGTCATGCTAGTGGGATGTTTCTCTACTCACCTGGAACATCCCACTAGCAAGACTGGGTGAGATGAGTAAAATAGAAAAAGGGTGGAGGTGGTGGACAGATGTATTTTATTAACAAAAATACCCACAAGGGGGCAAAACAAGAACCAAAACTAGACTAAAAACTTAAGAGAATCAAAATCAAAACAAGACTAGTTTAATTATATTAAGTAGAGCTCTTTAGAACAACAAGACACAATACAAAATCCTATGCGAAAAACCCAGCCAAACACTCACCCATTGCGAAGTCTTGATTTGCCCCCGGCTATCATTACTGAGTGGTTTTCCCTGTATTCCTGCCTGCCTGTTGTTATCGTTTGGTTTGTTTATTATTTTTGTTTGCTGCCTGTCTCGACATCTTGGATTGTTTATTGGACTGTGTTTGTTTGCTGCCTGCCTCGACCATTGCTTGTGCCCCGTTTTGCCTTGTCTCTGTTGTTACTGTTTGTCGGCTCTTGACCCTGCCTGTTCACTATTCTAAATAAAAGCTGCAAATAGATCCCAGTGCCTCTTACTCTTCGTTACAAAGGCAGGTAACGAGGGCGGGCAGGTGAGGGGCATGAACCAAGGATTGGATAATTAATGAGGAAACAAGGGGGGGCGAGGTCAAGACTAAAGACTGGAGTAAACAAAGTAAAAACAAGTAAACAAACAATGGCCATGTATTTCCAAATTTACAAGACACAGGGCATGAGTCTAGACCCTGACTCTAAGATGCAAGAACCTAAAGACTAAAATAGAGTCAGGATTATGCTCTGACACAAAACACAAGGGTTGTCAGGATCCTGGCATGAGAATTTAGAAGAAGCCAGGCACATTAATACCTGTTATAATATCAAATCACAATCAAAAATCACAGGAGCTCTTTATGGTACAGATACCTTTTTTATTTTATTTTATTTTTTGTTATGAATCCTTTATTATGATCCCTGTCATGGGACTGTAGGGATAGGAAGAGTTTCTCAAAACATACAGTTTATAACAACTATACATAGTGTAAGATACCACATGAACATCATAATTTACTATAAATATTATTAAAATATGTGATAAACTTTATATACAAACATATATTAATGTGCATAGTGTTTCTTTGTGTAATTTCCATACTAATTTCCATATTATACAGAAACAGACAGACTCATAGACAGACAAGCAGATAAAAAAGACAGAGAGACAGACAGACGGGGAGACAGACAGACAGATTTGCTTGATACTTAAGTCAAGACAAAATATTACAGATGTATATAGATTACATAAACATACCTCATATGTGAGTCGTGAAGTGCCTGCATTAGTTACAGAATCCCTAAAACAGTTCATTATTGCTGTCAACATCTTGGCATGGAGGCTATAATAAAGATGTTAAAAAAATTATTAATCACTTATCAGACCAGGTTCCCACAATGCTAAACCTGTAAAACGTGTGTGTATGTGTGTATTTAGTACATAAGGGTTTATATGGCTTTCCAAGCATACTACAGGTCCCCACTAAGTACATTACACCAGAAAAGGTGTAAGACTTAAGTCATGACCAAATATAATAGATGTACGTACAGTCAGACAGCCAGTCCTACTTTGCATGGTCTATAATAAAGGTGTTAAAAATAGTTAATCACTTATCAGATAGGGTCCCGACAATGCTAAATCTGTCAAATGTGTGTGTGTTTTTTTAGGGTTTATGTGGCTTTCTAACATACTACAGGTCCCTACTAAGTACATTACACCAGAAACTGTGTGAACATGGATCCGCATGCCTCTGACCCTTCGTTACAGAAGACTTCGCCACATAGTAATCCAGCAGCTCTCATGTCTTATCTCATGTCTCATATCAAGTCTAGGGAGTTAGCTGCTCAAGCCACGCAAATCATGATGCACCAGCACCAGCTCAACCGTCTGACCACACACACTAAGGAGGTTGTCAAAGCTCTACAGGGCCTTCATCTCGCATCACCCAGGACTATAATCACCTCACCACCAACACCTAGTGATTTGGTTCCCACTCCACTTTGGTTCCCACTTTGGCAGTGCAGGGTTTTCTGCTTCCGTGCAACCTCTTTGTCAACCAACAGCCGGCTCTCTACCTTACCACCATGAGTCGATAGCCTTTGTGTGAACTACATGCCAAACACGTCTATACAAGATTACTCGTCTGCCCGCTCATACTGCAACCCAACCTGAGGAAGGCCCACACGAATCCAACCTTCCATCCGAGTATGTTGATCTAAAAGAAGCCTTCAGTAAGAAGAAAGCATCCCAACTCCCCACTCACCGTTCTGTTGACTGCGCAATCGACCTCATACCCAGTGCCACTCCTCCTAAGGGGAGAATCCTCCCACTCTCACAGCTAAAGTCTGAAGGCATGAAGGCAAACATGGAAGAGGAACTAGCCAAGGGCTTTATCAGGCCTTCAACCTCCCCCGCTTCAGCTGGTGTCTTCTTCGTCATAAAGAAGGACGTGCTCTCCGACCATGCATTGATTACCGCGGCCTCAACAACATCACAATAAAGTTCCGCTATCCCCTACCACTAGTCCCAGCAGCCCTTAAACATCTCCGTTGTGCTCAATACTTTACCAAACAATCAGGAGGGAGTGGCTATGGACAAGAAAAAGGTGAAATGGTTCTGTAGTGGCCACAACCCTGAACAGTAAAAGAGTTACAACATTCCTTGGATTTGCTCATTTCGATAAGTGGTTCATCCGCAACTTCAGTGCAGTCGCTGCCCTATTATCAGCTCTGACCAAATGCCAATCCACCAAACTCACATGGACCCCCAAGGCAGAACAAGCCTTCTGTGACTTGAGAACCCGATTCACCTCAGCGCCCATCCTTCGACATCCAGACCCAGAATTACCATTCATAGTAGAAGTAGATGCCTCTAATTCCAGGGTTGGCGCCGTGTTTTCTTAATGTCATGGGACACCACCTAAAATATATCCTTGTGCCTTCTTTTCTTGGAAACTGTCTGCCGCAGAATGGAACGATGTGGGTAACTGAGAGCTTCTAGCTATGAAACTGGCACTGTAGGAATGGCACCACTGGTTGGAGGGCTCTTCACATTCTTTTACCATTCTCACTGATCATAAGAACATTGAATACCTACAATCGGCCAAACGATTGCTCTCCTAGCATCAGTACAGTGGGATATAATGAACCGTTACGTTAGAATGTCTCATGACCCAGATTGATGAGGTCCCTAGTTCCAGTCATCAAGGTATCCCGTCCACCATACAGTAACTGAAGAATCGCTTTTGGTGGCCCACTCTATCGTCTGACACAATTAAGTTCGTTCAAGGGTGCTCAAATTTTCAGACCTCCAAGTATCCCCGAAACCTTCCAGCAGGTCTTTTACAACCTCTACCCACACCACAACACCCCTTGTCTCACATATCAATAATTTTCATCTACCCAATTTCCAGGGTAACACCACCATACTCATATGAACCCTTTTAAGTGTATTCTGGGCTTTTAACCACCCTTATTTCCTTGGTCTGGTGAACCAACTTACCCTTGGTCTCAAAATGGCTCATACACAGTGAGGAAGTCTGGAACCATGCTCACATGCATCTACTACATGCTGTCAGACGTCAGACTCAGCAAGCCAACCAGCTCCAATGTCCTGGTCCAGCATACACTCCAGGCCAGTGGGATTGGCACTGATCTACTAGTAGTAGATCAGTGCCAAGCTTTATTGTCATTCCACTACATGTGTGGACATACAGTGGAACGAAATGTCGTGTCTCACAGGACCACGGTGCTACATAAATACAAACTATAAACAATAAACTTACAATACAATAAACGTAAGAGCAATGATTTCTTTTTTTAAACCTGTACAAACCTATACATAACATAGCCAGAAGTGGTAATCTAACTATACATGTTGTTAGATTTTCTCGTATTTGGCTGACCAGTTGTTGGGTGGCTCGCCAATGTATCAGATTTCTCTAATACATAAAATAAGTAAGCTTGACCAAAGTTCAGGGGAAAGAGTTTATTGATGGAAGTCGTGTAGCATAGCCGTCTTCTAGATCTAAACCCAAGGTACTGTCTGTGTGACCAGACTTTATATCTGGGAACAAAAGACCCACAAACATACAATACAATGCAATTGGGACCTCCTACTGGAGGCTTTACAATAGGCAGGCCAATTCGGTTCACAATGTAATCGGGAC
>JAZGTJ010005304.1:0-27949 GCA_036877575.1 Botia almorhae | reverse complement strand
ATTACGTATGTTGACGTCACATAACGCCAAACTGACATTTCCTGGGGAATCCGACCCGACAGCTCGGATTATAAATCAATATAATAAACTTACTGTTGTGAATCAGGGTAAGACAATGAGATCGCGTTGAACACTGATCTGTTATTTACTTGCTCAATTACTGATTTTTATTTTTAACCCCAAAAATAGTGTCACAGATTGCAGCTTTAATGTTGTTTAATCATGTAATTCAACACGTTTCCTTTAAATGTCTGATTTCTGTTATTTTCTGCGATCAAATTGTCATGTAACAAGACTGCTAGATATTAGCAATATACGCATACCAACACATACCATGGTTATTTGTATTTTTTTACATTTCCCTACTTACTCATTTATTCCTGCCCTTCTCTGCTTTACAAGCAATAAACTTGATCATTTCTGCTGTTATTAAAATGACTTACCAGGTTAAAATACAGACCACCAAGTGTAGATCAAATCTGCAGGAAACTAGAACACAAGATTTACTGTAATACAATAATCATCGCTGGACATGTGGACAGTTTTAAAAACTTGCGATCTGGTACTATTTGGAAAACTAGTCAATTTTTCAACAATTTTATAATTGATATGTGATAAAAAATATAATTTTTTAGTTTTAATAAAAGGTAAATATTTATTGGTTTTGAACTGAGATAAACTGCATCAGCAAACATTATCGATTATCGTTATATGGATTATATATAGATTATCGGCTTTATCGCAGCCGATAATCTCGCAACGCTAATAAAAACAATGTAAATTAAAAATCGCTAATAAAGACAATGATGTGAGAAAGAGAGAGAAAAAGACATGACAGTATTTTTATTCCAGTGACTTTTAATGAGATAAGAATTTTAAAAACCCACAACGGACCAGTGTCCAAAGTCCCAAAGACAGCAAATGAGAGAAAACAATAAAACCTTCCGCTTGGCAACTCGGCCCCTTCCGTCGACGTTTAAATTAAGTTAAAAATGAAAAACACTCAGTCCACATGATGGCGAGTCAAACCCGGCGTCCCTTTGTGAGGAAAGACATTTGAACACAGAACAAAACGTTGTTTTTTGGATCTGGTTACGGTATAAATTATGTACTTTTCGGACATTGTTTTCCTGGCTTTCGCCGCAGCCGTGCCTGTTGGAAGGAACAGGGTCGAAGATGTTCTCTCTGTCTTCATTTTAGACTGTAAGCCTCACGGGTCATTTGTAGCACGTTTGTTTGTTCTTTCCATTTTGTTAAAAAAGGTCATTTTAGAGCGATGCGGCAAACGTGGAGGACTGTTGTTACTGTGTGACCTTGAAACTACTATTTACATATTTGTTCGTAAATTAAAAAAACCAAACAACATGCGCCGGTCCTAGTTTTGTGTTCCTGATCTATGTTCAAAACAAACAGAAAAAGCCAGCCATGTTCCATTTGCATCCTTTTTGGTTTTGTTTAAATAACAGCGAAATTCGCTCGTAACTGTGAGAGAACAATTCAACTACAACAGTTCAATACATTTTCTTTTTATCGTTTTTTTTTTTTTTTTAAACAAACTAGCGTGAAAATCCCATCTGAACGTAACAAACCCGTTTGGAATAAGCTGTAGTGGTGCAAAACCAAACGAACGAACAAAAAAAACGAAACCAGGAAGTTGTGACTTAAATGGCAGGAAGTGAGCCTGAGGCAATGGTGGTGATTGGTGCAGACAAAAGGGGGCGTGGCCTCACTGAGAGCTCGACCTGGCAAGCGCGTTTTGTTCGTTATGTCCCTTGCTAGTTCTCAGTTTGAATTTGGTGATGGAGCTGTTGAGTTTTTGAAGAGCGCTCTGCGCTGCGTACTTTGAAGGGAACGTGGCCAAGATGGTGTATGTGGACGCCAGGTCATGAGGGGGCTGTTTGGGAGGGTCAGAGTTTGTGGCGTTCGCTCCCTCACTGCGGCTCTCTGATTGGTTGGATGATGATTCTGGCAGCCATTTTATGAGCGCGCCAACTTTGCTCAGTTCTGTGAGTAAAGCGTTTGCTTCCACTCGACTGATACCAGCCGGCAGATCCGTCACCTCCAGAACTCGACCGCTGTCTGCGCACGCACACAGACACACACACACACACACAAATAAATATTACTTCAAAAAAACGCACGAGTATTTACACACACGACAGGTTTGTCAGACTTTAACTGAAGCTTTTAACACACTGCTCTTCCACTAATAAAACTATTTGGAAATAAATGCTTTATTAAATGACCTTTAATAATTAGTACTAGTTATTAATTAGAATGGAATTGTAACATCATTGAATCAGAGAACTTGTTACTGTAATCTATAATTGCAGCGACTTGTAATTAAAGAACAACACAAGCTAATTAGATGCGTTGATGTAGTATGTATTTATTTACCCGTTTCCCCTGCGTTCATGTCAATAGACACAGATTTCTTTGCGGGTTTTCGACTGCGGCTGCCGTACCGAGGCTGAGACACACACACACATAGACAGACAGCTGATGATGAGTTTAATGTATCTGTGTTAACATGCGTATGGTGATGACAATGACATGAACTCTATGTGTGTGTGTTAACTCATGCGTTTGAATGTATCAGTCACCTGATAATGTCTGAGTGTGTGTGTGTGTGAGTGTGTGTGTGTTCAACCTGATGGTGATGAAGGTTGTGATGATGATGAGAGCCGTGCACTAGTGGGGGTCTGATGGGGGGGTTATACTGGAGGGGCTGTCCAATCAGAGGAGGATACCTGCCGTCACCTGCAAACACACACACACACACACACACACCATAATTACAATAACATGATCAAACTTTTTGTCCGGTACTACATTTACATACATTTAAATAAATTGTTAAAAAAACGGAACTGTGTTTAGATGCGCTGTGATTGGCTCACCTTGACCTGGAGCGAAAGTCCGAGAAAACTGGGGCATGATGGGAAAAGGTGCGGGGCCAGGGCGAGGACCCTTCAGATTGGCCAGATGGACGGGAGCAGGTGATTGAGTCGGCGAGGGGGAGGGGCTAACCAGCTGCTGTGGATTATTCTTAAGTGAGCGAGAGGTTGTCTTAACGACTCATTATGCAAATATGAGGACGCTGTCATACAGTCGGGGGAAACAGGAGATTTGTAAACATCGGTTGTACCTGTGCAGTGTCCTGCAGGGGCAGATCGCCGGATTTGTAGTAGCGGTTTGGTTTCCACTGAGGGGACGAAGCTCTGGGCTGCTGACAGGGTGGAACACTCAGCTGCATCATCAGCACTCCACCACCAGGAGGCGGCGGAGGCACACCTGGAAAACCACAAAGAGAAACTCATACAGCTACAGCGGGCAGTACACACAGATACACAATAAATACAGCAGGAGTGTTTCTTAGAAATAAAATAAAACCCAACAAATAGGAACAACAGCATGCGCTGGGATGTTTTGAATTGAAAAACAATGATATTGTCAATAACAAGATTATCATTTATGGGTGTGTCAAATATCATAATGTTTCCCTTTGACAGGAAAATACTTCATTGAATAGCTTAATTTGAAACAATTCCACTTTAAATATTTCCACGTTAATTACTGCATTTCTGTGATAACTGTAACTGTTGTTACTGGGTGTTGAAAATTGTAATATAAATATAATGACCTATCGGCTAATATTCAAATATAGTAGACAAATATTTATGACTTACACTTCAAGATACACACAATGACTAGGTACCACTACACAACACACACACAAACGCATCCCAATTAAGTAGATTTATTAAACAGTGAAAGGTCAAAGTGTGTGTGGGTCTCGCCTCTTTCTCGTTACAAATACCCTTTTCTTCTGCAACATAATCATCACCTCCCTACACACGTACACACACGCGCGCGCACACAGCTGAGTGTTCATTAACGCAGAAGTCTATTCCAGTAAACATGGATCTTCACTTTGTGTTAATTGTGCGCTGAACTCTCCGGCGCCGTGAGGCAGAAATGAGGATTGTTAACGACATTTAATTAAAGGACCTATATAAAGCGCGGTGAAAATGAGAAACAAACTCAAAGCTCATTATGTGCTCAGCGTATTAACCCCGGGACGTGACGAGACTTCGTATCTGTTCACAAACAACTGGATAAATAAATCACCATTCGAGAATTAACCTCTGGACCACAGCTCGAAATTCTCACCGTTAAAAAAGCGAATGTGTGTCATTCCAAAAACATATTCTATTTTGAATGCCGAATGAGGTTTAATTTTTAGATATATTACGATTTTTTTGCATTGCGACATTTGTGACAGTTAAGCACATTATGCACTAATTTCCATAACACAAAAAAATAACATTACAGCGATACATTGTTTAGATTGTATTATGTATCAGTAAAAAAACAATACGAAACAATACAAAAAACGTACATCCAGACAGGACGATATAATAATGTTTAACTATATTATGAGATTATTCACATTACAGTAAGACACATTTGGTCAGAAAATGTATAATATTGAAAAAATTATTAGTTGTATTAAAACAGGCTTTATTTATTTTATGCAAGAAGTTATTTTTTAATTATCATTTTGAAGAGAACGAGATATTTCTTCGTAAGATTCACACAATTGTGCCTAGTAAGTTTACACGGGTTACACACGCAAAACACCCCAAACTCCTTTTGTCGGTTCAAAAACAGTTCCAAACTGACTGGTTTGTGATTGGCTGAGAGGGCTGACCTACCTGTGCACTGCTGGCCTGAGATTGGCTGAGAGCCACAGGGGGAGGGCGGTCTCGGAAACGACATCTGATCTGAACCCGGTGGGGGAAGAAAGCCAACCGTAGAGCTACGCGACACACAACCAATCATATTTAGCCATAAGATGAAGCTTTAATCTGATTGGCTGAGATCAACAGCGACTTTGTATATGTTTATAATTACCTGATGGTGGAGTGTTGGGTTGGCGGTAGCATGCTGTAATACACCTGCATGGTGGTAGAGGGCGCTGGCGTCTGATTGGTCTGTCCCTGCAGCACAATCTGTTGCTGATAGGCTGCCTGAGAAACGTTCTGAGAACCCTGTTGAACAGACACCTAAAACACAAACTCGTCAATCAATTTCTAAGATGGCAAATTGCGGCGTATGCACCAATTAACGCCAGTCGCAGCGCTCACCTGATACGGAGGCATGCCGGGGTACTGCACCATCACGCTCTGAATCTGATTGGCCATCCCGCCCTGGCTGCTGACCAGTGATTGGCTCTGAGACTGCTGGACTCCCATCATGCCCTGGTAGCTGGGGGGTTGACTGGGAACAACCGTCTGGAAGGCTGAGACGACATTCAGGCAAAATTAGCCGATCGTCTGCGCGACGACCAATAAGTAACAGCGAATGGCGAACCGCCTGACAAACGATGCACAAACAACATCTGGAACATGAAACATTAAGCAGGACGCCACGCAATGAAACGGATATCAAGAGCCCCGCGCGCACGCGACATTAAACAACGCTAATTAACGACACAATGCTGATTAACGTCTGAAAATCCGTGGGAACGAACACGGGCAGAATTCCAATTCGTAAACTTCTCATTTTAAAAAATGCGTGTTACGTGAGGAGACGGTAAAGCGTGCACTTTTAAGTAAGCAAAAACTGCAGCGTGACAAAATTTCATTTGAAATCTGCTTTCTTTGCTTTAGAACTGCTTTGATTCTCCGACACAGTTTTTTGCAGCAGGGTAAGAAGGTGTTGTGTGGAGATCCGTCAAGTAAACTGGATCTCTAAGGTGGGTGACAACAGGTAACTGTATATCACCGTGTCTGTCTAAACCAGAGTTACTGAGTTATAATCCGATCCAACACAGACAGCGATGAATTGACCGCTCGTTCCCTTCATCAGCTTTTTTAATTGCATTTGCAAGACCAAAGTGAGGAGACAAAAAGACTGTCGATTTACACCTCACTCACTCACTCACTCACTCACTCACAAGTCACATACTGCTAGAATATTCGAGGTGGCTGGTTACCGCCCGCCCGGGCGACAGCTGAGAAACGAGTGTTGGGAAAAGAGACCGGTTCACTGTGAGAATTCCTGACTATCTCAAACAGCGACACGGCCCCGCCTCCCAGCGCTCCGATCGGAACGGAGCCGATTCTGAAAAAAATCTGTTGGCGTGCGCATCTGTTGTTCGTACCCGTCTGCTGTGGTGGCAGGGTTTGACTCTGGGGGGCGCTGTAGTGTACTGGAGTCACTGTTCGGTAGTGTTGGGTCGAGGGGGCGTATTGTCCTGGAGTACAGAAACAAGCTGACACCTGCCAATACACACACACACACACATAAACACATATATTAAAACAACGTAGCACTTTTGTACGTAGCTAAACGTATGCAGCTCAACGCGCGCGTACCTGCTGAACGGGTTGCTGTATGCATCCATGCGGCTGTAGAACTGATTGATTGACAGGTGTGGGCAGAGGGTAGGCGTGGCCACTCACGGGCTGACCACCTGACGGAAGTATGTAACCAGTGGGCGGGGCGTTCTGAAGCACAAGGGATTGTGGGTAATGACCCGTGTGGTGGTCCTGGGCTTCACCAGAAGGCTGTCGAACTAGATTCATCTGGCTGAACTGAGCGCTTAAACCGTCTTGTTGCTGTTTAAACACACACGTACAAATACCGGTAACTATGGTTACGGCTAGTTAACAGGAAATCAAAGCAGAAAACTACTCAAAAACTAGAATTTTTATATTTTTCACATTAAAACTGTCTAAAGGAGCTATTTACTGGAAGTGGATCTCACACACACTGACGATATGACAAGATCAGAATTAATCAGAAACTAAACCAGGACATCAGTTTCCAAACTATGAGCTGTTACCAAAACCAGAGACCCGTCTTGGCAAAGACTGATATTTATCTTTCGATAAAAAACAACATCTGGTGGAATGAATTATTGATGCTGTCTGAATTTGCTAATGAGGGTGTTATATTTGGTAGAAACGGGTCAGAGACAGTGAGAGATGACAGAACCGACCCAGTTCAGTCATCAGACTGTCCTCCGGGTACAACAAACTCAGACGGGTCTCATTTTTAATCCTCGCAGAGACTTATCAATAAAAGTGATCTTCAGAATTAAGCTGAAGGATTTTTCTAGAACAGGCGATAAAATAAAAGATAAGAACACAAAAAAAAACATGAAGGTACTCTGCAGCTGACCAACACAACTGACCAATCAGCATCAAGGATTTCAGAGCGCCACATAGTAATTTGAATGTATTTTGCAATAAGACATGCACAAAATTTAAATAAAAAAACCTTTAAATATTATTTTACTTTTAAAAAAAAACTTGATTTTAGGTATAATCTCTTAAATAAAAGGAAAGAGAGAAGATTATGAAAAGTCACTGTAATGGTGTGAGAGAGAGAGAGAGAGAGAGAGAGAGAGAGAGAGCGAGCGAGAGAGAAAGAGAGAGCGAGAGAGAGCGAGCGAGCGAGAGAGTGAGAGAGAGCGAGCGAGAGAGAGAGCGAGCAAGAGAGAGAGAGAGCGAGCGAGCGAGAGAGTGAGAGAGAGCGAGCGAGAGAGAGAGAGAGCGAGAGAGTACCATGGTGTACTGTTGAGTAAAAGCACCAGGCAGGAGGGGAGGACAAGAGACGGCAGCAAACTGCACTGGCTGCGCAGGCGGCTGCAGAGGAAAGAGAAGACACGCAGAAAGAGAGGAAGCGTCGATGAACGGAGGAAAAAGGTCAACATACAGAAAGAGAAAGACAGACAGACTGTAAAATTGTCAATGTATTTCTAAAACTTGTCATAAGTACACAGTTATCCACAAATGGAACCCTTTCACCTCATTGGCTGTCAAACTGAGGGATGGACCAATGGGGTGAATGGACGGTTCACTGACCTGTGCGAGGAGGTGATTGGCTGGCTGGGGTTGAGGGGGAGGAGGAAGAGGTGGAGGCGGAGGGGGTGGGTGGAGATGCATGGGCTGCTGGCCCCGCCCCTGCTGTGATGTCACGGCAGGGTTATAGATCACCGGGCTGCCATCGGGGTTAACGTACGGTTGACCTGTTGAAACGAACGAAACGACATGTTAACAATAAACGTTATGTAGCCAAAAATAAACGTTTTTACCACAGCTGCCCTAAAGACTTTCAGACTTCAATACATGCTACAAAAACAAGTTGCCTTTGAAGTGTCTCTATTAAAGTTAATAGAGATAATTCGGTTTCATTAACCAGAGAAATAACGATGCATTTGAAAATGCGAGGTAAATTCATGCGATTAGCACCAGTTAGTTACAGAACGGAAAACCTGGGAACATTTACCACTGGACCAAAAACAACCACAGAACTTCTGGGTTCTGGAAAGAGTGTTTTCTCCTCAGAACGGACCGTAATCTTGCCCTCCATCCACTGAAGGTTCTGCTGGCGGGCGGTACGCACCTGTCTGTGGGTTGAGCAGAACGCTGCCTGGTGGAATAGAGGAGGTGTCCAGGGGCACGATGTAGAAGCTAGCGTTAGCATTACTGTTAGCGTTAGCAGCTGAGCTCTGATTGGCCGGGGAGGTGGTGCTGCCCCCGATGGACGGAGCTGGAAGTACGCCTGCAGGGGGCAGTGTGAAACCCCGACCGGGCTGGGGTGGAACGGGGGCAGGCAACGACAGTTGAGTGGGCCGAGAAAGTGACCCGGAAGACGAACCTACGCTACTAGAAGAGTCGGAACCTAAAGTGACGCAAGAAAGAACGGCAGAGGTTTTACTGGCAGGAGGTTCGAGGTAACGCGTGAGGGGTGTGTAATGGGCGGGGCTAATGAAGATACGACAGGAAATTGCCACAATGAGGAAAACGAACCATGCGTGGTGAACCAAAACAACTCAAAATGAGATGTAACAACACACAAAACAATGCAAAACCATTTGAGTCCAGTTTTAATCTGATATTCATTAGCAAGCGTTGCCAGAAAACAACTTTAAAAAAAACAACAACGAAAACCAGTGAAGGCCAAAAACACAGCGATGGAAAATATTGTGTGATCGCTCAGAGGTCTGCTCAGACATAACCAGGCAGAAGGACAGACCCAGAGGTATCTGAACAGAAGAGAAGCGACATTAAATATTAAACATAATAAATATATATTGGTGTCGATGCCTTGAGCCTCTAAATGCCAACGCATAAATAAGCAATGAACGCAGAGAGCAGACCGCTGTGTTTACAAACGCTTCTTCCAAGTTTTTCCTCACTACACACGGAATGGTTGAGAGGAAAAGCTTATTGCGATAAACTCGCGCAATTCGACGCGTTAACGCGAAGCATGAAGAGGAACATAATAAAAGAGCAACCAGGGACAAAACGATGATGTCATGAGGGCAGGAGTGAGATGGTCGTGTGAAAATTCAATGTCGTGTGTACTACTACTACCAAAACAAAAAACAGTAACGTAATAAAACGAATGAATAACTGGTATAAGTGCGGTTATTTACTGGTTTTGGAGAGTTTTCCCGTGCTTTTGCCGCTGCTAGCCGTACTGTCTCCTCGTATCAGCAGACTGATGCCACTGAAGCTGTTGGCTTTGGTCATGGAGGGTTTCAGGTTCCTGTGGGAGCTGTCTGAATCCGTGCTGCTCCAGGGTCGAGGGTCCGAATACTTCATCTCGTTCTCTGAACTGCTCTGGCGACTGTTTCCTGAGCGCCCGTCTCTCAACCTGCAAGAAAACATGCCGTTTTTTAAAACAACAGAATTAAAAGCTAGGCCAATAGAATGAGTGACCATTTTAAAGGATTTGTAGACGGTACAATTACTGTGTCTTAAAAATTAAGCAACGTACACGAAAACGTTACCTGAATATTTGCCGTCTTTGTTGAGTGTTGATAAACGTAACATCCTCGTGGATTCTGGAGGAAATTTCGCAAACGGTCATTTTTACCAATAATACAAGCACGAAAACAATAAACGCCGCCTCAATACATTGCAAACATACTACCAATAGAATGCTGCATGTATGCGATATAGTTATAGTTTTCTTTACCTTTTATCAAATGGAAAATGTTCTTGACCCTGCAAGTAAAAAAGACATAGATGCACTTCAAATAACATACTAAAAAGGTACAAATGATTTATTTTTTACATGAATAAAACGTGCATCTCCTAGCCTGTTCGACTGTTATTCACTTCTAGTCTATTAGATTATGAATCACACCGAAAACGTATGAAAAACAACTGTGTTTGGGAAATACTATAAATAAACAGTTGTAATTTTCCTTTAATTAAAAAGGTTAATGATTACAAATGTAATCAGATCATAAACAGACACACGTATGACGTTTGAGAAAACAACGCACGTCTTGGGCGAAGATTCGGTCTCTGGCGCGCTGGTATTCCTCCTCTCTCTCCTCGATCGATTTACTCCTTCTGTCGTCCTTTAGTCTCATTCGCAGCTGAACACACACAGCGAAAACGTACGTTACAGAACGACAGGCTTCAATTTCATTAGGTATTTATTTATTAGTTACACATATTTAACTAAAGCTAAAATGTGTAACATTTGCCTCCCTACTGCCATCTCTGTCTGAAACACAAAATTGCAGGTTACTTTATGTACTTCATTGAAGTCAAATGAAGCCAGACTGACATATGCCGGGAAATCAGAACATACAGCTCAAATTATAAGTCGTCATTCTAAACGTACTGTTGAGAATCGAGGCAAAGAGATCGTGTTGAACACCGATCTGTCATGTACTTGCTCAATAACTGATTTTTGTTCATTTATAACCAAAAATAAAGTTACGGATTGCAGCTTTAATGAGAGCACTGGTATTTCTTACCCTCCCATCGTCCTGGTCCAGGCTCGAGTTATCTCTCTTTAAGATGTAGCGCTTTTGAAAGTCGTCCGTTTTGTCATCTTTTATGTGTTCTGAAAACTTTTGGTCTGGTCTAGAAAACAAAACGCATACATTCGTTTATTAAAAAACCAACTCAAGAAAACACACGACAAATTCAGGCCGAGTAGCTGTCCATCCAGACGTACATTCGAGTATTGCAGGTTTTGTTGATGATAACGGCTTTTCCGCTCTGATCCACGTTGTGGTCGAGCCCGAAGTACGCGGCCACCCTGTGCAGCAGCATCCTGTGGTATGATGTCATCGGAGGAAACTTCCGCTTCTGACTTCTGAGACGAAAATGATGACGTTTTATGGTTACGTAAAAAACGGACAATATTAATTATACACTGCATTCGTTATCTAACTAGACATTCTGAAAACAGAACTCTTGATCATTAAAACAGTTCTTTGTTTTTTTGGCTCCACTTACTCGATGTTACTAATGAAGTCCAGAATATCTTGTTCGAGCTTCAGCAGCATCATTCTGTCGCTGTAAGAACAGTGCAGATCATTAGCATTTAGAACAGATCGTCCAGCGGACAAAACTCCAGCCAGAACATTTAAACAAATGTCGACACCCCGCCATCCGTCCGTATTAGCGACCAAAAAACACAGATCAGGAGAGAGGCGTTTGCTACACTAATGGGCGGAGTTTAAAAGGTAACTTATCACGGTAAACATACGTTTCTTTGTCTGTTGCACTTGTATGTTTTTTTTTACAAGACAATGTCGATTAAAGCTAACATTCCTGTTTGACAGGAATCGCGCATATTAATGCATATTAACGCATATTAGCGTTTTATGCGACTTGACGGGCGGGGTGTTACTCATTTCACATGCGAAGGGATTAGCCAATCGTAAGGAGGATACTGACACGGTCTTAAAGATACAGTAGCAAAATCGGCCTGTTTGTTTCTAAGAGTACGAAAGGAAATATAAAATGGACATTTTAAAGAAGCCTTTAATTAAAAAACTATATTTTTAAACAAAAGAAGGAAGAGGGTAAAAACTCAAGGGGGTAAATGATTCTAGCACGAGAGAAGGGGTGTTAATGAGATGCTGGGGGGGTATTGTCACTCACCGGGGGTTGTTCTTCAGCGTGTTGACCAGAAACTCATGAAGGTCTATACCCGTAGAGTCTGTGTATTCCTGACTAGGATCTGAGGGAAAGAGGGAGAGATTCATCTCACACGTTCTGCAGCATCCATCTGTCGTGTGAGAAAACACGTGCCGTGCCAAAAAACGAAAACACACAGACAGACGCGCTCACACACACACACACCTCTCGAGAGCGTCGCCTTCAACAGTCGGTCCGTTTTCTCTGGCTTCTCTGAGAATCTCTCGCCGTCCTCATTTTTGACGGACGTTTCGTCTTTTTCAAAAGACTGGCTAAGTTCAATATGAATTCTTTCCTGTTAAAACACAGACAGTGAAACAAAGTCAGACGTTAAAAAACGTAATAGGTTCTATTCGTTGACGTAAGACGCATCTGACGGAAACGCAAACACACACAGTGTTTGTATTTGGCTTTTATGCGGTTCATTTTTTAAAATTGATGTTCCTTTATTGATGGTAGGAAAGTAGGAATCTGTTTTGGTTGCTATTATGAAGCGAGGAGAGTAATTAAAAGCGAATTACGATCTCTTTCCCTTAGCTGCAGCTAATCAGAGGAGTCTGATTAAAATACTTCGTAAACAGAACTGGCAAAAGACCTTGTAATCATCTGAAGTAACAGCAACCTGACGACTCTCATTAACGATTACACCGAAGACCAAACAAACGACTAAATGAAATTTTACCCAAACTTTGTGCGATAACACAGGAACTTCCGTAATACACCAATACTCCAATATATTGATATGTTGGTTAATATCTGGCAATAAAAATGTACAAATTAAAGAAAACATTTTGTTTGGAAAACACAAAATATAAAAGAAAACATCACACAACAAAACTCAAATCACAATGCAAACGATTTTCAATCATTTTGATCAAAATAGTAAAAAATATTGTTTTCGTAGTAAAACCTTTGAGTTTCAGGGGTATTTGGTTGTTTCTGTAGTGAAGTAATACATATTTCATGAATGAGGATTTGTGAAGTACGCTGAGCAAAAAAAAAACAGGATTATGTAGGTTATGAGATCATCATGTCCTTCTGTGAGCTCTGGACTCGATCTCACCCTGATCCTTCAAATCAGAGAGAGAGAGAGAGACACAGAGAGGGAGAGAGAGAAAAAGAGAGAGACACAGAGAGGGAGAGAGAGACACAGAGAGGGAGAGAGAGACACAGAGAGGGAGAGAGAGAGAGAGAGCGAGAGAGAGAGAGAGAGGGGTGTAAAAAGAGAGATACAGAGTGTGTAAGAGAGACAGAGAGAGAAACTGACGAAAGAGCAAGCGAGAGAAAATGTGCGGGGAGAGAGAGTGAAAAAAGAGAGAGCCTGCCAAATGAACAGCAGTGGCTCAAACCGAGAGATTTAAAGGAACAGTACACCCAAAATTAAAATTCTGTCATTATTTACTCCCTCATGTTGACCTGTACGCGTTTCCTCTTTTCAAAGAACCAACAACAAAAGTTCAGCAGAATATTTACGCTGTTACTTTCTGAATTACGACACTGAGCTTTATAAGCTTCCTACAGCTAGCTTGTGTAGCTTTAGAGGACTATGGAAACTGTGAGGCCATCCAATGGACTACTGTTAAGGAACTTACACGAGGGTGAGTAAAAGCCTGAATTTTCATTTTTGGGGCACTATCCCTTTAAAAAAAGCACCTCTCTCTCTTTTCTTCCTCTGTTTCTGTCCTTCACTCTCCTCCACAGAAAACACAGCGACCTGAAAGAGCCGTCCGGCACTGAATGAGGACGAGAGTGTCACGTGACGCGAGGGTCGACGAGAGCAAAGACAAATAGACAGATCGTGATGGAGAGATTGAGAAAGAGTGAGACAGGGAGGAAAAGAGAGACACAAAAAGAGAGAAGGGTCTATGAATAGAGACCCTCCTTCCTCAGAGAGGAAGTCTCGCCCACTCGTTCAAGGGCACAAACGTGATTAAGGCAGTTTATTCGTTTTTGGGCGGTTGGGCTAAAAGACCTTGAAATCTTTCTCTTCTCACCTGCTCTGCAACTGCGTGACTTCCGAATGGAATTAAAAAAAAGCAACGTTTGCGAATCAATCGTTGATATAAAACAAGGCTTCAAGAAAACAAACACTGTACTTTATTTAGTTGGTTTTAGGTATTAAGAAAACTCGTAAAACACACTTTTTTTAATAATCGTTCTAGATTATTCGTCTGCAAACATTGTTCACAATCAGAAATCATAAGACACACACACAACACAAAATTTTATTGCGAAAAAATGGTTGGTTGTAGTAGAAATGACGCTCAACAAAGTAATATCATAATCTGAATGCGACTGAAACTACCAGCACGTCGGCGAATGAGACCGAATCTGAGAGGTCAGTTTTGCTACTTCGCAGGTCAGCATCAATAACCTCAATCAATAAAATAAAAAAAATAAAAAAACGTGCAAAAATGCTGCAGCCTCACATACATAAGGAGCCAATGGTTTTGAGCGCCCGCGGGGAGCTCTGCTTTTCTAACAGTAGCTCGAAGCTTCAGGCTAACCTAATAAATAGAACAAAAGTGAGGTTTGGATACGAACAGGCAATTATAGCAATCCACTGAGCTCGGCAGCTGAGACGGGAAAATTGTATTTGGTATAGATGATGGATGAGTGCAATCGCGCGCTGGACGCGCACACCTTCAATAACGGCTCTATTAAACGCGCACGCAAAATCGATTTGAAACGCGCGCACACACATGTGCGTCTTTCTCACTAAGAACATTGCTGACGTTTTGACAACGGTATTACGTGCCGCAGTCGTGCTGGTGGGGCAAGCACAAGCGCTAATCGTTTTGATCATCTGTAGCACGTCGCAGTATGCACACTATTTTGGTATATGAAACCCAGTATGAGATTGAAGCATGCCACATTCTGTTCACATGACCTCATTAGCGTGTTTTATTTAGCTAGTGTATTTAACTAGTTAACTTGAGAAAAAAATGGTTAATTTTTAACCATTATGAGTCATGAGAAAAACTCGATTATGCTGTGAAAACATACAGCTGGTTGTTTGTTGGTATTCGAGTTAAAAAAAAGTACAAAACAGAAAACAAACTATATAAAATATAACACACAAACAGTGTAACTTTTAAACAGTTGTTAACGGCACACACAAACTAGCTCGAGCTGATTGGCTGCGTTTACCTGTTCATGCGTCGGTTCTGGAAGTGTGGGCGGAGACGGTTCTTCACACACTGCCAAGCTACGGACTAACTTTAGCTTGCCGTTGGACTGGAGGGAAGTAACCATGGTTACCATCAGTGACTGGCACTTATTCGCAAAACACTGTCCAGCAACGCATTACCGCAATAGCTAAATATAAACAGCCAGTATTTTGCATGCCAAAAGCAAACCCCTCTGGAGAATTTTCAGCACTTTGGGAGGGGTTCACGCGCTAATTAAACAGTTTATCCAAACGACTTGCTTTCATCGCATGTATAGATTTGTACCCTCTAAAAGTCTGAAAATCTCAGTGCATAAGATAACGAAATTAAGTGTAAAAACGAACGACGGTAAAGGAATAAAAAACGACAATAAAATAACGCTAAGAAAAACAAGCATCTGAAACGTAAACGAAAATTTCTTAATGCAGATCAACACCGTAAGTAAAAACGAACTACACAGACAACTTGCAGGCAACGTCAAAACCAATAACCACGGGAACTGAAAACGATGCTGTTTATTTCACACACTTTAAAACAATCAAACAATGTGTTAAATTAAATCTGCCGTTTAAACTAAAACAAACTGAGAGAATTCAGCACTGGAGGGGAAAGCTGCCAGAGGGGGCGCTCTGGTCTTACAAACGGCCTCACAGAAGTGCCATCCACAGCACAAAAAACACACATTTATTTCTCTTCACAGATTTTAGCTTTTATTCCCCAAACGCTTCCCACAAACCACTGCCAAACTCTCTCTTTGTTTGAACAGCAGGCAGGCGAACAAAAAGACAAAGCACCCCATATATATTGAAATCAACTCTGCAACATACTCATGCATACTCGTCATCATACTGTACCTTGGAACGTTTAATACTCTGTGCTGATTGGCCGAGCTGTCGTGATTCGGACAGAAAAAGGAAGTGAGGTCATGTCTGGACAGTTATAATAATCACTTGAATAAAGGCAGCTCAAATGAACACATTTTGATCAAAGATTACGAATACCATTTTTTTGCTCAGATTAATTGTGCGACCAGGAATCGAAGTTAAAGAAGCAAACAGGGTACGTTATGATTTCATGTTGACGTTAGATATTAATAATGCATGTTGCTTTTAATGTATATGTAGGTTGGTGCAGGACAGAGAAGGTCAAAACGATGAGTGTGGGCAAGTTATTTCAAGTAAAATATCGTTAATGGAGTGACTGCACCACTGAAGCAATTAATTGTGTCAAAATGAACAATGAGAGAGAGACAGAGAGAGAGAGAGAGAGAGAGTGTAAAATAGAGCTGATATCAGCATGTCACTATGCACCAAGAGCAGATGGTGGGAAAGACACACACACACACACACACACACACACACAGGTTTGCAGAGAGAAACCAGCAGGACTTCAGGTGTAGATTATCTGTTCTCTTTCGCTTCTGGCATCAGCCAATCACACACCAGCTTGGACTGGCTCAGGATTTGATTGGTTGATTCAACCGGTCTTATCTCTGACTTTAACAGAGACATTAGGACGTCGGAGCCAGATCAAGGGCAGAACACTTAGTGGCCAATACAGAAGTTTGTGTGTGTGTGTGTGTGTATTGGTGGGACCCAATTTGAACAGGCTGCAAAATGACAAATTCTAACTATTATCGATTACATGTTAATACCTGCAAAATGTACAAATCTCACTGTAATGACCAATATCCTGCTGTCGTTAGACTATATTACCCATAATGCACCACTTGGGGTACCAGGTATGATTACCTGAGTTTGGTGGGCGGAGCTTTGGTCGTTCACACACTCCTGTGTGTGTGTGCCATTGTTCGACGGTGCGTATTGGGGGTCGTCGGGGGTCACGGGCGGTTCGGCCAGGTGCGGCCCGTCACACTCCAGAACCTTCATGACGTCAGAACTTCTGGTGTCTAGAGAAGATTCAGACATTATCCTCAGACGCAAGACCGGAAATCACCACCTGTCAGAAAAACAACAGAACGAATTTCAATAGCACCAACGCGATCTGGTATGCAGGTTCGAAAATACGAATTTCACTATAGCAAAATCCTAGCTCATGAATTCCGAATTATAATAACGTCATCCTAGCGCCACTTTGTAACATTTCTGGGGCATGCAGTCATGTGACCTAATTAATATTCATTCCCCCAAATCGGTTATGTCTACTGGCTGATGTCACGTTATGTAATTAATATTCAAGATTATAGAACTGGTAAATTCGCACTTAGGTGCTGCTGTGTATACACAGACTAAAGTCTGTTGTTTGGAACAAACAAAAATACAATCTCTACTTAACGTAAATTTATACAAATTTTACACACTGTTCAATTGTACATGCATACAACACAACTACTACACAATGACAAACAATCTATAAATAGCCATGTACCGGCTGTGCAGTTTTCTGGACTGGAACCTTAGGGAGCGTAGGACCCTGGGGCCTCCGGAGGCTGGGGGGCAGACTGAGAGACGGACAGGGGGCAGAAACAGTCCCATGACCCCCGTCACCAGCGCTCGGGTGGGGTTGCCAGGCCACGGCTCACGCGTGCGCTCCGCATCACCCTCGGACACCTGTCAGGCAAACAAGGACAGAGGTCAGAGGTCAGGGGCCAAGCGCGGGTTCGGGAGGACAGGCGTGCGAGGGTACAGTAGCGCCGGTGCGGGATGCCGAGCTGGTGTGGAAGATGTTTCAGGAGGAGACACAATGCAGCCCTTCTGAGAGAGTGTCAGAACGGTGACATGAATATGGAGAACAGAGTGTCCCGCCGAGCACAGAAACACACACTCTGAGGAAAATCACCTCCCAGATTCTTTGAGTTTTCCTATTTTGAGCATTTCGATGAATTATGAATAATCGGGCTGTAACGCCGTTCCGCCTTCTATTCGATATTTCACATTTGAGATTTAAAGAGACAGTTCACCCAAAAATGATAAATCACTTATGTCATTCCAAACCTGGCGTGACTTTCTTCTGTGCCACATAAAAAGATATTTTGAAAAATATTTTCCTAAGGTATGTCAAACATTGTATAGCATAAGCGAATTAGAATCCACGTCTTTACGATAATAAGATTAATTGTTTTGTAACATTGTTGCTAGAATATAATGACGAGTTAAGCCATCACAATACATACATTCCATTCATTCATGCTGTGTGAATGAACTGTACATATACACAGATCATCACACTGGCATCACCAATCCAGATACCTGCCAAGCCCAGACCCACCCTAGTCAAGGTCAACTAAGACTAACCTGACTCGCTAATCTTGTTAACAACACTGGCCGGCCTCTTCCTCCAGGTCAGAACGCACACACAAGCGCACGCGCACACACAAGCGCACGCGCACACACAAGCGCACGCGCAAACACAAGCGCACGCGCACACACAAGCGCACGCGCAAACACAAGCGCACGCGCACACACAAGCGCACGCGCACACACAAGCGCACCCGCACACACAAGCGCACCCGCACACACAAGCGCACCCGCACACACAAGCGCACCCGCACACACACACACTGAAACCTGACTGCAAAACAGACAGCTAAAAATTATTAGATGCACAGACATGCGCACACGCGCAGAATTCAAAGGTTTAGCATCACGCACAATGACACACAGGTGGCGGTAATGACAAGAACAGGTGGACTCGACCGCGCACACACGCACACAGACGCACTCAAATACACAATCTGTCATCGAACAGAGATTATGCTTTTCCTTTGTGTGTGTGTGTGTGTGTGTGTGTGTGTACACACAGGTCATTGTGTGCCGTGTTAAAACTCAATCGTTCATTAAGTGACATTATTTACCCCCTGGAATGTATTTAAGGGCATTTTTGACATTTAAGAGGGTATTTTTATCTGTAAGCACATTTAAACAGCATATCGTTTATTAAAAATGTCTATCAAATAAAATGAAATCAACAACAATGAAATACACAAGCAGATAAACACTGACAGAATATTTTTAATTATTTACTATGTTAGATTTGATGCTCTCTGCTGTTATTGCGGTTTTAGAACAGAGTAATTTATCGTAAAACATTTTCTACAAAATGTGGCTATAGAGTTTGCAGAGTATTAAATTCACGACAAACCCAAAAAACAATATCATAAAGACAACAAACGTTACATAACTCGCCTCCACTTTTTAAACGCCCGAGTCATTTTTGTCGCTCTGAGGCGTTTTTTGCACTGATTAAATGACAGCTTCTGATTGGCTGATGTCTCACTTTGGCGCAGCAAATTCTGGATAATGTTTTTTTTTTAAACAGTCTTTATGTTGACAGTTTTGACCCAAAATGCATCTCGTTGTTTTGGCTCTTCAAACTCCCTCGACGTTTCGAACAGACCAAGTCATTTTGGGTCACGCCGAGACGGCCGACGATGAGAGCTAATCGTACGTGCTGGTGGTAAAGTGATGTTGAGGACAATTATGATTTGAGAACGAGAGAGAAAGAGAGAGAGAGCTTTCCACCCACACAACACCTACAGTTTATAGAAACACACACACACACACACACACACACATACAAACACACACTGAAGTGCACCGAACACACAATAGCGAAGCATCGCTCTCTCGCTGCAGGCTAATCTCGTCGCTGCCGTATTTTCTACTCTATTCCGCCATTCCTGTTAAAACAAAGAGGTGAGAAGATCTAAATCTGAATTTTAAATCCACCCTGCACCCCTCTCCTGTGCTTTTAGCGCGCCTCTCTACATATTCAATAAGTTCTCGTGTGTGTTACTAGAAAACAAAATGTCCCCACAGGCTTCAGCTGTCATATTTATTCAGAAAATTGACAGTACAGATGTCCGAGAGCCGCGCTTGGGGATTCGTGATAAACAAATGCAAAAAAATCAACTAACTATCGCAGAACAACACAGACGGACCGCGTCTGTGAGCTGCCTACCTAGACAGCATTCTTGGGCATCGTAGTCACGTTCCAAATCAAACGTAGTTGCGATGCACAGACATACTTCTTAGGTGGCTCGCTCACAAAATATGATGCCCAATAATGCTGTTGAGATAGGATGCTCAGAAGTGTTGACGACGTAGGGAGGTTGATAGGTACAATGCCCAAAACGGCTGTCCACATAGGGAGCGGGCTAAGTACGACCCCCAAAAATGCTGTCTAGGTAAGCAGTACACTAGGTGTGATGCTTTAAAAACTGCTCCCTTCATAAGTAGCACACCAAGTATGATGGTTAAAAATGCTGCAGCGGTAGGCGGCACACCAAAATCTGGCTTAACATTTGTTCAGTAGTCAAGAGGGACAAAAACGAGGCTGGGTAGGCAGATCCCTAAACACAATGCTCATCAGGTAAGAAACCCAGAAATGCTGTCTAGGCAGACAGCTACCTAGAAAGAATGAAACAGTGTTGATTAGACTGGCAGTTCACCCAGCACAACGGCTCATAAAAAGCCATCTAGGTAGACAACTCAATAGGTACAATGTCAAAAAATGCTGCCTTCAGTAGGTTTTGAGTCACAACCACAGTGGCAGAAATAACGATTTTGAGACAAACAATAAAGTCTCACCCTAACGTGTCTCCTCTTTTACTCAAAGCAAACCACTACAAACAAACAAAAGACCGACCAACAGATGAAACATTGCCGACAAACAAACAATATATAACAACCAAACTTTTCCATCTTTTAATAATGGAGTACTCAACAAACAAGCTTTTTTATTGACCATTTCATTGTGTCGTAGACCATGAGAACCATCTGTAATTTCCCATGATTAATTATTAATTGTCGAATTTCGACACGCATTTATCCTGACAAAAGAAACGCGTGAGCGTGCTGAGTTTCAGGCTACACAGATGCACTTCACTACCGTTTTAGGCTAATATGCAAATGACCGAAATTTCCTCTTTAAAGCATTCCTAATGGTTTCCTCTCCATTTTCTCGTTCCAAATCCGAGTTCTCAGTGTGTGGCCGCCGACACGGTCGCTGTTCTCCTCTCTTGTCTTCATCAGCTCATTTACACGATTCGCCACATTAACGACATTAGCCGAACGCTTTCAGACGTAACTTACACTGAGGCTAGCGCACAAACACTCTGCTTTCCGCTGATAGCCGCCTCGGGCACTTTTGCGAATTATAAAACGAAGCAATTACCAGCGCGTCATTAAAAACACAAGTGTGCGCACACGCGCGCAAACACGCAGAGTAAAATTCGCTGATGCCGAATTTACGGTCACCCGAAATTAAACGATACGGTTGCAAAAGGCTGACGTGGTGTAAACTGTCATTAAACATTAATAATTAGAGCGATTTGGATTCGTTAATGACTTAGGTTAATTTAAAGTTGCATTTAATTAAATTCCAACTTCATTTAATTTAGGTATATGGGATTGTGTATTTGAAACAAAGCTACTAACGACAGCACATTTTTGACTAGCTTTAAACGGAAAAATAGTTTCTGGCTAAAGTGACCGTATTTAAGAAAAACAACCTGTCAAACATTTTGTTTATTTTAACCACTTGAAATATTTAACTGTAAAAAATGATACATAAATAAACTGTAACCACCGCATAACCACCATTAACAAACAAACAAACAAACAGACAATTTTTCTGTTATAATTCTCACACACACACACACACACACACCTGCCCGGCGGCGTTCATGATCCTGTGCTGGTCTCACATCATTAGTTTCCATAGCAGCCCAATTGGCATCAAACGGAGCGCGCTCAGTGCAGCTCTGCTCTTCTCCGTGTGAGCGCCGTCCGCTCGCGTACCTGCCCAAAGCCATCGCTGCAGCAATCCTTCCTGAATCTCCCCTCTCTCTCTCTCTCTCTCACGCACACACGCTCGCCGCCAAATCAACAGCTGGCCTTTGTGATGTCATCCCTGGCTCAGCCAATCAGAATGCCTGGAGGGCTGGGTGCAGTATGTCAGTGCTAAACAGGGCTCCACCCTCCAGAGCCAATCAGATGGCCCCTGTGGGCCAGCGAGAGGCAGACGCCAAAGACACACACACACACACACACACACACACATGGCCAACTGTGCAGAAGTGCTACTGTGGGACAGTCTGTCAGGGTAGGAGCACGCCAGCACTGCAAAATCACCTCACTGAGGTGTCGAGGGTGCGCGCAAGCCGCCGCTCGAACCCAGTGCCGCAGTAAAACACGCCCTGCTTAACATGACGTTCCCCTGCTCGTTTAGCTCAGCCGTCTGAAAACAAAACGTTCACAAACATTTCTGTTCTAACGCTCCACATTTCTTAAACCACCCCTCTTTCCAGGAGCTAAAGAACCCCTGACGCAAAACGCGCTGAGCAAACGATATTTTCGCTGCTGAAAGTCACAGGCAGGTGAGGTCATGTCAAAAAGTAGGTCACAGAAATATGTTGCAGTGGCCAAATGTACACTGCTCCAAAGCCAAGAATTAAGGGCAGACAAAAGTGGATCGTAAAACCAGGTTTACTCCAGCATACCAAAAACGATGCCAGACTACTAAATAATACATTTAGACAAAATTTAAAAAATGCTGTCTAGGAAGGCAGCTCACTTGGTATGATGCTCAAAAATGCTAGTAAGGTAACTAGTCAGCGTATAAATGGCTTTCTTAGTAGGTGCAATGGTCAAAAATGCTGTCTAGGAAGGGAGCTCACTAGGTAGGATGCCAAAATGTGGTGTCTAGTTAGGTAACCCATTAAATACATAGCCCAAAGACGGCTGTCTAGACAGGCAGCTGACTAAGTGCGACACCTAAAAAGATGAATTAGAGAGTTAGCTTGATAGGTACGACATCAAAACTGCTGTTAAGATAAGTCACTAGATATCATTCCCAAAAAGTGCTGTCTAGGTATAATGTCTAGGTAGGCAGCTCAAACCAAAACTGCATCCAGACTAACCAAAACACCCGGACAGAATGACAAATTAAACAATGAGGCGCTCGTGACCGTCCGCGACAACAACCGTGCGGTTTTACGCCTAGCGAGAGGAAGAAAAAGTCGCAGTGACAGTAACACAAAGCACGTCCCGTTCGGCAGCCGTTTGCGCGGCTCCTTTCAATGCAAACAGAAATCCGGCAAAATTTCAGCTAAATGGTGCATCACGTCTCATTTGCATAACAAAAGATCAGGGGGGGTAGAAGAATTCGCGCTTCTGGCTAATTGTAGCCCGAGATGCTGTTTGTCTGAAGAGAAAAAGTGACAGCCCTGTTTAATCAGACTTG
Source organism: Botia almorhae (assembly GCA_036877575.1). Classification (NCBI taxonomy): domain Eukaryota; kingdom Metazoa; phylum Chordata; class Actinopteri; order Cypriniformes; family Botiidae; genus Botia; species Botia almorhae. The sequence continues at coordinate 4,605 of JAZGTJ010005304.1, read as the reverse complement.
CCCCCACAGCGTACGAAAACTGGGAACAGCCGAGGACAAGGGGCGGAATTTACAGACGGATTCTAATAAGCGTTTTGGAGGCAGGGGGTTACGTGCGCTGTGTCGCGACTATCCTTGACCGAGCCCTGTTAATTCTGTGGAAAATAACCTGGAAGAATAAAACAGATAGGGATTAATGAAGGTGTTGAGACAGTAGGTGGAACGCCGGTAGTAATTTGTATCGGAAATGATCTCGTTAGCGAGAAACGTTCAACACCGCGCTGATTACCGCCCGACAGAACGGGTCAATAACTCAGTGGCGCCCCAAAATACCACGCGGTCATGAATCACCGCGCCGGTCGTTATTCTCGTTAATACGAAGGGAAAAACGGAGATCTGCTGTCCGACGGCTTACTCAGCCGTGTAAGCGCGGAATGAGAAAATGTGTTGACATTTAAAGGTGACCGATCCTGATGGTCATTTCTCTGGTCTAGGTGACACCTTCGTTCTACTCGGAGACCTGGTTACATCGGGAAAAAAAGACGTTTTTGTGGAGCTCCGAGATGCTTTCTGATCCCTCTAGGTGACAACAAATCATGCTGGAAGCATATTAAATGGGTCTTGCACTAGATTAATAGAACTTATTGGGGGAACAGGCGAAAACGGGGAACATTCTAAACAAAAACAAACCTTGCCAAACATATTATGAGATGATTTTGACCAATCCAGCTGCCTATCACCATACATTCCCTCATACAAATTCCTCCGCTTATACTTTGGGTGAACAGGGCGCAGATGGTAAACGGGTCGAGAAAAACAACAAAAAACATTCTCCAAACGCAAGTGTGATGATTTTGACCTGCTGTGGACACTGATTTGACTGTATATCAGGCTACTGGTTATATTTCTTAACCCAGAAAGCTTTGCTACAGTACTATGGCAATAATTAGGCGAACAGAGAGCGCGTTCATGCCTCTTTGAGGCATAAGTAATTAAATAAATATCAGGCAGTATGAAAAAGCGCATTAAAGTAACGCAGTGCTGCAGACTAACGCAGCGCTCATGTGGATTGCAGGAAGGAGGGGGTGAGGTGCGGGGCACAGGTGAGAATTCTCCTGTGGTGATGCAGATGAGCTTCCACGAACGGTAACTCGTGGATCATGCCGTACCGCAGCGCCTCCCGCGCGCAAACATTAATATTCGGCGTGACAGAAACAGGCTGGTGGCACAGAAAAGCAGGACGCTTAACAATACAGCGCAGCAGCATTTAAAAATATATATAACAACAAACAGCTGAACGATCGCAAGGTCAAAACGACGAGCCCGACAATGAATCATGTCAGCTCTTTTCGTAGCAGCTCAAATAAAATTTGCTGCTGGGGTCCGTAAAAATATGTAACAAGGAATTAAAACTTGAAGCCCAAACCAAAACATACAATTAAAACGACAGGTTATTCTTATAAGATTTAAAAAAAAACTGAACCGTTAAATTATAAAACAGGCATCAAAACGTCTATGTTCGAAATAGTGTTGCACATACTATTTCTAAAGTATGCTGTATAAAATGCTTAGCATGCAATTTTTACCAGCATGCTAATAATACTCAACTGACCTCCTACTTTCCCCACAGGTAACGTACAACCAGAGCACACTGAGTGAAATGCTCTACCCACAATGCATTGCGGTGGGCTTTCCATTTCTTGTGTGTCGAAAGAACCAAAAGCAATCACAACCACGACTTTAAACATCTGTCTGAGCTGACTGACAAATATTTAAGACATTAAACATGTATATATTTCTATTTTTACAATTAGACAACGTGCTGAGTTCACTGTGAATAAGTTTGTGTAACAATGTGTGTATCCGTTTAGTGAAAACTTTAAAATCCACACAAAACTAGTTTTTCATGATTCAGTATTGCAAAAAATACCTGATTTTTTTTCTAGGTACATTACAAACATAATCAAAGCTCATTTTCTTATTGGCAAATATGGTTTTAATCTGTCGTGCACCCCAAAACATTACAAATCTATGGCTATAAACACACATTTCTCATCTGCAAATCAGGTATAATGCCAAACGCATATATAAAAGCTTATAAAATACAGTATTATATATATATATATATATATCTATGTAATCTATTATAATCTCTGTGGTGGCTGAAGGCCCATATGAATGAAGCCTGGATCGTTTTAGTTCACCTTTCACAGATACAAACCCTAAAGCCACACAAAACATCAGCGATGCATTAGGATTAAATAATGATAAATGAATCACATTACAAGCGCAAGCATGTGTGAGATTTATTCTCTCGCCTCTTTATTTACCTTCCTTGCCCCCCCAAAATAAAAGATCATCTAACACACGTATATCGTATCTGTTAACGTCAAAACACCCAAACTGTTTACAAAACACCGAAAATAAACATGGTCAGTCATCCGAGGCCGATGTTTCGCTTTAAACAGCTAAAATAAGACGATAATACAAAGGTGCGCTAACACACACATGGTAAAGCTAAGGGAGTTAAAACACACACAGGTCCTCGATATTGCTTAAATTCACCAAAATAACACCCAAAACCGCAATCTTTCTGGTATAAGGGAGGTAAGTAAGTATATAAGCTTACCTCAGAGGCAGATAGAAGGATGAATCTTTAGGGAAATATGGGGAAATAATGAGTCTAATGGCTGCTAAAGGCTGAAGGCGAAGCTGTCGGGTCTGTCAGCGGCATTGAAGACGAAAATCTCACAGACTTGGAAGAGAAAATAATGACTGCGTGCAGTAACATAATTACACCGATAGAGAGCGCAGCGTGGCCCAAAATACTACTGACTGACGACCAAATCTAACTTTTCAGTCATTAAAACGTCAATAATAGCTATTATTATATTTCAAATCACAAAGAAAACAACAGAAGCAAAACTATAACAGTAAATCAATATAAAAAGATGTGTTTTATTAATATGAATACTTAGTAAATACTGAGGCGATTAAAATCGTACGTACAATCAATAATGAATAATAAATGGCAAGAAACGCCAATAGTAATGTATTTGGTAGCAAAAAAACGCATAGCAATGAATAATACGATATAAATAGAATACAAATTATTATGGTTACAAGCTATTGGTTTATTGACGAAGAATAGTTTTTCCTCTGTAACTTGAAATTTAACCAATCAGTGATCAAAATTCACGTTTAGGAAGCGCCGCCCTTGTCTAGCATCTTGCCGGTTCTATGTTGTGTTTGCATTTCTAATCAGATCAAGAAAATAGTGAAAGAAGCGTTGTGTGACTGGCGTTTACTACCGAGACTTATTATAATCCTTTACAAATAAACTACAACACGAGAACAACGTCACTTTTTCAAAGTAGCACATTGGAAGACCCCATTCGTGTCTTAACACCTGTTGCAGATTTGTTTTCGCTGTGTTTTGGCATGTGACATGTTTTGCACCCTTACATGGTAGAGAACAAACAAGACACACGATTTTAACTACACTTTCCTTTCATCACCATCGAACAGCCACTTGTCGCACGGATATAACGTCACGGTGCCTTTTTGTGACGTCAACGGCCGTGTTGCCGCGAAATGTCCAATCGTTGACGCGTGAAATGATACGATACAGGGAGTTTCTTATGGTGAGTGTGACATTACTGCATTATACTCATTTTCTAAGTATGAGATTGTATAAGAGTTGTTTTTATATTAGCGTATCCTCATTCATGTGGTTTCCTACTATGCAGTGCGCACTACCGTGTCACATTTTGCTATGAACCTCTCTTCTGTACATGTTGCATAATGCACAGAGTTGTATATGAAGGCAAGACGATGAAGAAGAGTCAAGTCAGTTATACAGAGAGATCTTCGTCTCCAAATGGCCAATGCGCTTTTCAACTCCTCCCAAAAAAACTGCAGGAGAAACTCATGCCCTTCCAGAGAGAGGGGGTCTGCTTTGCCCTGTCAAAGGATGGACGGTCAGTTTTATTTGTTGGTTTTTTTAAGAACAAGGTCCACACACAGCTACACACAAGGTCAGTCACTTAATTAGAGGAACATATAGTGGGACGATTTTTGTAGAATCACACAGGCTGAAGGGAGGGCCTGACATTTTGGATTAGTACTATTATTTAAGAGTGAATACAAAAAATCGACCATTGCTGTCATGTTTTGATTTGGAGGCAGGTTTTAAAGTTGCACCGCACTTAAATAAAGGTTTGCATCAAAATAAATGAGTAACATTTCTGACAAACATCTTTGCTCTGCGTGATGTGACTTTTGGCCGGTAGTACAAACTGATTTTCTGTATTTTATATTCACAAGCAAAGCTTATATGTTGTGTTCTCTACATTCTACAGACAAACACTGTCGTTTACGCACGTAACGCCGCATTCACAAACAAGCGAATGTTTAGATTTTTTTAAGCCGTCACAATGCGACTCGCAATGAATGTATTATTCCATAAGAAAACCTTAAAAACAGTTTCCACATTGATGGAGTTTCAAACAAAATATACTATTTAACATTTTCATTCAGTACGTTTCACATACGGTTTTCAACAAACAAGAGAATTCAAAGAGTATTCAGCTTAGTCTGGTTAACTGGTTAACGGTTTAGGTTTAT
>JAZGTJ010005303.1:0-27950 GCA_036877575.1 Botia almorhae | reverse complement strand
TGGAAGTTCTAGAAACGTTCAAAACGTCCAGTTATTTTGACGTTGTATTAACGTTATAGTTTGGTTATTAGAACGTCATTCAAACATGTTTTAACTATGTAACGTTTATAAAACATTTCACTAACTACTTAAGAACAACGTTTTTTATATAAATGATATATAACGTTCTATTAAGGTTACTGCAAGAACATTTCGATAACTTTGAGAGAAGTTTTGGAGAACGTTCGCCAACGTTCTGAGAACGTTACCTGTTAGCTGGGTATATCGCACTGAAGGGTCATAATGCAATACGACATAATCGTAATGCAATTGAATATAAATTTGTTAATAAAGTCTCACACAGCTTATAGCTCATAGCTACTGTCGTCCTCTAGAGATCTTTAATTTGATCAATGCACAACAAAGCCATAATATTTCTCAGCTTCACCTTACAATAACAGTGTGCATTTACAGCACGATTTAGATTTTGTACACCACAGTTCTGTTGTTGATGGGCGATTATGGTTTTACTCTAAAACACATCATAATAACTTTAGTCATTCTCACTAATAAACCTTATTATATAATTCCTAAAGAAGTATTTAATTTTTGTAATGAATGTTCTGTCATTGTTTACTCGCCCTAATGTCATTCTCAAGAATTGCAAGCTTCTCTTTTACATATAAAATTGGCAGAGAACAACCCAGCTAACAGGGAACGTTCTCAGAATGTTGGCTAATGTTTTCTAAAAGTTCTTTCAACATTATCAAAAACTCTTGCAACATAAAATTCTTGCAATAATGTTAGTAGAATGTTTTTAACAGTTATACACACGTTTTTAGTGGAATTCTGTAAAAAGTAACAGAATTAAAAATGTTTGAATAATGTTCTAGGACATTCAAAAAACATTTCTAAGGTAACCGTTATAAGCATTTACTAGTAACTCGTATATTGATAAATATGGTTAGGGTGAGTTTTAAGTCATTCACTGAATCAGAGCAGTAAACGGACCCAGAAGTTCTTACTGGTGCTGGTGTTTCCTGTAGTGCTGTAAACCATCATGCCAGCTCAGCCCGCTGCAAGGGACCCAGAGGAGGAGATGGAGGTGGAGGCTGACCCTGAGCCTCCTCACACTAATGGTGAGGTAGAGGAGGAGCGAGAGAGAGGAGAGGCGGAGGAGACCATGGAGGAGAGCGGGGAGGATCGGGACAGCGACCTGGAGGAGAGTGAGGCTGAGGAGGAGGAGGAAGAAGAGGAAGAGAGTTCAGGTCTGCTTACAGAGCATCACAAATTGATTTACAATTTCTTATAACCGGTTTTGGTTGGCTTAATATAGTTAGGGTAATTTGTACCAGAAATTGGTCACATTTTACCCTAACAAAATACACATATGTAAATAAAGATGTATTTCACCTGTTTTTAGGATTCTTTTTTTTGCATTGTGCCATTTTAATGACAGTAAAGCTGCCCTAACTCAGTAAAAATATATTACTACATTTGTATGGTCTCATAAACATAGGTATTGCATTAGATGTGGGTGTTTGTTTGCTTTTTGACAGAAATGGACGATGAAGATTGTGAGAGAAGACGGACACAATGCCTGGATGAAATGTCTGACTTGGAAAAACAATTCATGGAGCTAAAAGACAAGTGAGTCTTTGATTGGTTAAGGATTGATAACATTTAATTTATTTAACCAGTGAACCATATAAGTATTACACTATTGATGCTGTTAAAGCCACCTCAGAAGACTGAAGATACCTTCACACGAACAAGTGGTAGTTTACTGGAAATTTTCCAGCTGGCTTAAATTGTTGCGGAAGTTCTTATGAATGTTATATGAACGTATAGTCCCAACAGAAGATGTTTTATGGTTTAAAGATTATTTACAGTTTATTGTGTCAAGAGCTTAATTCTGGAGTTTGACTGTGGACGTTTTCTTCCGTTCATGGTATTAATGGCAGGCTTTTTCAAGAACGTCTGAACCAGGTTAAACTGAAGCTGGATGAGGTTTTAACAGGAAAGGCAGAAGAGTACAGAGACCCTCTGGCAGCACTGCAACAGAACCTACAGCAGAGGACTCAAGTAGCAGGTAACACACCATTAGCTCACACACGCTCTCATGGCCTCTATATTGGGGAGTTTGTCACGCTAGATCATGTTTTGCTTGCGACACTGATCTTTCGTAGTTCTTATTAAGTGTCTCAGACCATCATCTTGTGTTGTCTAGATTTCTGTTACGTTTTTCCTGTTCAAAATATTTTTCTTTTGTACTTATAATTATATTTCTATCAGGAGTTTACAAACCAGAATTCAGCTGAATTTTGTCATTCATAGCCATAGCAAAAACAGCAGGTTGTGGATCAGTAAAATAATTCCCGTTTTACCGATTCACAAACATTCGGGAACTGTCTCACTGTCGCCCTCTGTAGGTGTGTATAGAGAACTGTGCCTGCAGGTGGTCAGACACAAACATGAATGTGAAGTGCAGGGGGCAAGACAACATCTGGAGGTAACAGCTGATGCAAAAAACACACACACACACACACACAAATTTTAATAAACCACAAAATTCAGATGTACAGTGGGGATCAATAGTCAGAGATTATTGATCCATTGATATTATTATCTGAAAATAAATAGAAAGCCATACGATTAAAAACGTTATGATGTAAAATAAAAACGAAATATTTGTGATTTTATATTTATAGGTCTAATCAAATGTAAGCAAATTTGTACGTGCACACAGACAAACTAGGCTGTTGTGATCTAGAGGCACCGCTACACAAAACACACAGTGATTAAGCACTGCTGTAAATACGTCTGCGCCAGTTGTTTATGTTTCTTGCTGATGGTGCGGTTATAATCATGAGTCATGTGAAAGTGTGTGAGTCACTGGAGTGTGTGTGTGTGTGTGTAATAAGATGTTTGTTTCTCTGTAGAGTGAGAAAACGCTCTTGTTCGACGCCATGAAAACAGAACTCCTGGAGAAGATACGCAGATTGGAGGAGGACAAACAGAGCATAGACATTACGTCAGGTACATCAGGTGTCTTTAAAGAGGTTTAGTCAAATTCTGGAGATGTCGTTCAGCAAATCTGGCCCCAGCTAGTTTAGAAACACACACCACACACAGATGCTCACAAACACACAAACACCCACACACTCTCTCTCCCTCTCTCTCTCTCTCTCTGTGTGAATCAGAGTGGTGGAACGATGAAGTGAGGATGAAGAAGTGCAAGAGGAAAAGTCACCTGATTCGTCCAGAGAGGAAGAAGAAGGCAGCTCTGGTGTCAGGTAATAAACCTCCTCAGATTCATCCATCTCTGAATCATCGAATTACATTAACACTTTCTCACCTCTTAGGACTCACCTTACCCCCCCCACCCCCCGTTTCAGCACCGGGTCTTTTCTCATTGATTACTAATTAGTCGTTTAGCTGACACTTTTATCTAAAGTGACGTACAGCGCACCTACAACGCACACCTGAGGTTATTAGCTTAATTAGACGATTAGCTGCGGTCTTGATAATACCAATCTTGAGTTCAGGTCTAGATAGCTGCGTGCTAATGACCTGCCTCTGGTCATTTCTGCTGAATTAATATGGTTATAAACAGCGTTTTTTAAATTTACACTGACAACCCAGCTAACAATTTTAGGTTGTAAGAATGTTTCTCTAACATTTCCTTTAGGGAACGAAAACGTTTTTTCTTGGTTATAAGAACATTATTCAATCATTTCTTAATTCTATAACTTTTTTTAAAAACGTTCCACTAACAATTTAAAAAATAATGTTATTGATATATGATATATAATTTAAAACAACGTTTTACTAACATGACTGTAAGCACGTTTTTGATAACTTTGAGAGACGTTTGAGAGCCAGTGTACTGAAAATGGTTCTTTTGAACTGTAATTGAAAACCCCATGCAGTACACATTCACTTTTAAATGTCCAGAGTATCAATATTTTGGATAGAGTTGACAGATGCAGGACTTGAACCTGTGATCTTTCAGTTATCTTACTCTACATGTTTTCCTTTACTCACTCTACACTTCTTTGTTTTGTAGGGCCGTACATAGTGTACATGCTGAGAGACATTGATATACTGGAGGACTGGACAGCCATCAAGAAGGTATTTACATGATGAGTGATCATTCATTCACTCACTCACTCACTCACTCACTCACTCACTCATTCATTCATACAGTCACTCACTCACTTATACACACTCATTCACTCAATCACATATAAGGAACCGTGTTTCTGTCTTTCAGGCTAAAGCTGCACTGATTCCTCTCAAGAAGAAGGCAGACAGTAAGTGAATTATGAATACTCAGTGTGTTCATTTATATGCCTCATTTAAACGGGCTGTCTCTCTGTTTCTCAGGAAATATCGCAATATGCATATTGCAATGGTTTGCAGTAACTGAATGATTCTAATGCTTCAAAAAGTTTTAGGCTGATGCAGAGAGGCTGGCATGCAAATGTTAGTTGAAATACGTGTTTCTTTCTATAGAAATGTGAGCCATGTATGTTGGCCATATAATTTTTAGTTCTTAAATACTCTTTAATATAATTTAAATTGATATTACAAAATCAAAGCGTTATCGTTTTGAATATCATTTATCGCATTATTACGTATCACGTTTTTCTTTAATATCGTGCTGCCCTACTCATAAGAGTTCCGTGTAATCTATGACGCAACTGACAGCCTTACGATTTATTGCAGAAAATCATAAAAGCACCGCCTGCTTTGCTTGGGTCAATGATTTCTTTCTCACAGCAAGCTCACAAGTGGATCCTCTGTCTCTCTCTTTCTCTTTCTTTTCTCCAAATTGTGACTGTGTAATACCCTCAAAAGAACACAGAAAATCCACATTATATTCAATTCAAGAATTATTATCATTTTCTTGTCCCTTAGGGAAAACGGTGTTGATAAGTGTGTTTCTAATGAATGGGTTTGAATTAAACATCCTCATAAACAAACCTTCAGCGATACACACTTAAAGACACACACAGCTTGCACACAAACAGTGTGTTGTTCTGACACACTTGTCAGGTATGGCAACCCATGCTTGAAATGTCACTCTTCATGTTTAACTCATACCAGTTAGTAGTGAACACACATACACTGCATGTTGTGCCTTGCTCAAGGGCATCTCAGTCATTCCCTGCTGGCATGGGGAATCAAACCTGGTGGAAATCAAACCTGGGACTTTGGGACTTTCAAAAGAGAGCAAAAAAAGTTTTTTTTTGTAGTTTATGCCAAAAGTTCTGTGTCCTAGCAAAATCCTGCGATACTTTGGTGCAGATTTATTTGTCATTTGATAGAGTGTGGACCAATCTGACAGATGCCACATTGACACATTGCTTGATACCCTTGAAAACCGAACTAAATAAAGGTAAAAGAAAAATATGACTGAGGCTACATTAACATAAAGGTTCACTTGAAATAAGCACAAACATTTTGCGCCTAACACATTGTGTTTTTGGATGCTGAGTGCATCAGTGTTAAGAAATATTCAGAGACCAAACAAGCAAACAATTTCCTGGTCAGTCTGTCATAACTGTGGCGTAATTGTACAACACAGGTCCTAAAGCAAAGAGCCACTGCTGTGGGTTAAATGGCATCAAAGGAGCATGTCCTCCACTGTATTGGCATCCCAGCTGAATGCATTAACCCTGGCCTCCACTCAAAGACTCTCTGTCTGGCCTCTGATGATGTTATCTACAGACATTTGATGCATCGAGCCCCTTCCCTCATTCAGATGGATCGACTGAATGTACTTGGGCAGTAATGTCACACTCAACTGAGTCCTGGTCTATTTTTGGTTTGATATGTTGGATTTTATGCCTCTCCATCCATCATTTGGCTTTCATTCTCTCCACATCTCACTTTTTCTCTCTCTGTCATCCCTCTATCCTTTTATTGTCTCGCTTTGCTCGACCCGACAACGTGGTATAAATATCGGAAACACTCTTAAACATGTTCCGAGTCCATCTGGGAAGGCCTGGAGGTTTGTGTTCTTGGAAACAATATTTATCTGTCTGGGAAAAAGTTTTATTGTAACGTCATTAAAAATGTATGGCTGTGATGCTTACACCTTTGTTGTTTGTTACCACTCAAAAGTGTTGCCACTGAACAGCCATACTGTATGTTACAGGTGTTGGTATCAGATAAAATATTCTACAAGATAGTGTGTTGACAAAAGACGCAACAATATTAAAGCGTTATGAGCTCTGAAAGCATAACGTGGTGATGATGGTGAGTGTGTTTGTCTCCCTCTGTCAGACAGGCAGGTTTCAGTGAGGTGTGAAGGTGGAACTCTGTTCTACGATGGAGAGCGATTCTCCAAAGGCAACAGTGTGGTTCTGGAAGTCAACGATGATAGCCCGGCACAGTCAGTAGAGCTTGAGACGCTCTCTCTTATTCTTTTATTCTTCCTGCGTTTGCCTTTGCGATCATTTGCGGCACTTTCTCATTAAAATGAATCACGTGACTGTCTCGCATGTTTTCTCGCAGGGCCGTAATAACAGGGATCAGCGCGGGGGAAATCTGGTGCAAGCGCACAGATGGCAGCAAAACCAAAATCTACGTCTCGCAGCTTCAGAAAGGCAAATACACCATACGAAAGGCTTAGAGCTCAGCGAAGCACTCAGAGAGTGTGTGTACCTTCCCTTTAATAATTACCATATAACACACACATTTAACAATACCTTTAAAATAGCTGATAAATCCAATGTAATGCTATGCACTGGTATTGAGTAGACCAGAGACTGTCCAAAATGTACAATTTTACCTCTGTTATCCTATGACAAACATACACGTACTGTTACTGTACTAAAATTGCATTTCCAGTGCAGCTAAAGTTCAATAACTAATACACACACTCTCGCATGCAATACACACACACATACTGTTGACCAAATATGATATTTCGACTGCTTTGAATGCTAACAGACCATGAAGCCTTTCTGTACCATAAAACTTACGATTTCCCCAACCAATCGCATTCATAACAATCCACACTGACCTTGATATGCACTAGAATCGTGTTTTTTGTGTAATTTAACTTAGCAATATCACACAAGCAAGGGTGCAGTTATACTGAATATCAGCACAGCTGTAGGCACATATATTAATTCTCCTCTTAGGATTAGTTTGTATATTTTCTTTGTCAATGAAATAGTTTTGAAAGAAGTCAATGCATCAAGCTTTGCATGTCACTAACTGACACAATGTGAAAGCTGGTCTGGAATAGAGTTAGTGGAGCAACAACAGCGTCGGCAACAATGGAATTAAGTGGAGCAACTACAATTTCCTCCCCTTTCCGTAGTCACCCGACTCGGCTACGCTCCGGGTTTTCTCTTTAACACTCTCAGCTCTGAGCAATCATGGAAACAGAGAGAACACAGACCATGAGTTTCGCTCACTCACTTAAAATGCTTCCTGGCCAATCAAATTACAGGACCAGAACTAATTGTTAAGATAACTCTACGTCAAGTACACTAAAGACATCAACTGGGTGAACAGGATTGTCCTTATAAATCAAATGTCTGTTTTATGTCACATATAGCAAAACCTGCTCATTTAAACTGATGTTTTTAATGAAGAAAACACAATCAACCATCTTTAATTATTATTATTGCACTTCAGAAAAATAAGAGATGTAACGGATTTTTTCAGTACATTTTGAAAGCCTTGTTATTCTAATACATAGTATTTATAGACATCTGTAAACTGATCTGAGAACAGAGGGTGCTTTTTCAAGACTTATTTATGAAGTGTTCAAGATAACCATGTATTTATAACAGGAAGCATTATTAAAATCTAATCTTTTATTACATTTGCTGTTCAATGACTCATCTTTGTAACAAGGCCTTGCAGGATTGTCAAAAACACACGGTGTAGTTACCCTGTCTTTCCGCTGTGTGGCGCTGTAGTTACTACATTAGATCTTAATGCACATCACGCGTCACTTTTGCATTTTTCTTTTCGCCACCAGATGGCACTATGTTTAAACGCACCAGAAATAGATGCTCGGCGGAAGGAAAACAAATAGACGCTTGGTGAAAGGAAAAACAGAAATTATTTTCTTTTTTCAATGAAACTGATGCATGCTCAACAGGGATTAGAAAACTCAAGAAGTTTTCATTTATAAATTTGAAAATTAAAAACTCTGGCCCTGGCACGCATCCAAGAACTTTCATCCGCTTTCAATTATTGGATTGTTGAGTTTTAATGAATTTAACGATTCAGGAGTCTTTGAATGTGTGTGTGTGTGTAATTCCTGATTTATAGAGTTTTGAGGGGAGATTTGGAGAGGTATGCAGAGAGATTAAAAAGAGGGAAATGCCAAAACTAAGATCTGTCTCTAAATGGGGATTGTAGGTGGACAGATCTTTAAGAGCTGAGAACAAATGGATTCTGGAAATGCCTGCCTAAACACACACACACACACAGGTTTGAATAAACAGCCCATAAAAGAGACCTATAACATTTGAAATATTGATGTGTCAGTTTAAATAAGCAGTTTAAATAAGCAATTAAGCATGAGAGGTTGTGATTATATTCAACAATATAACATGACCTTAAGTGCTCCAATCCTTTCAGAACAACGTTAAAGATGCTGTGAAATTTTAGAAATTTCACGAGACTTAGTTTAAGAATTAGACACGCCCCTTCATTTCTAAACCCCGCCCTCCAAAGACATGCACACACACCCAACATCTAAATATGCCAACGTCCATAGTAAATAGTGCAAGTAATATTATAATAATAGTAGTAAATAGTATGCAAATTAGGTACGTCCAGTATTTAGAAAACAGCAGGTGATATGTGTATATGGCCAAACTGCTTACAGCACATTTAAGACTGAAACAAGGACATACCTTCACCGTCTACAGGCACCCATCTTGTCTTTAAATTTATCCAGATCTGCTTCCTGTTAAACACATAAACACACATGTTGACTTTTTGTTTATGAGGACATTCCATATATGTAATGGTTTATATACTGTACAAACTGTGTACTCTATCCCCCTACACTAACCGTAACCCTAAATTTAACCCTCACAGAAAACGTTCTGCTATTTTAGATGGTCAAAAAAATCATTCTGTATGAATTATAAGCTTGTTACCTCATGTGGACCTAAAAATGTCTCCATGAGGTCAAACGTTACTGCCATTACTATGCTTGTGGGGGCATTTGTTCTCCATAACATAATAAATACCAGGACCGCACCCCATGAATGAGGGCAGAAAAGGTTAAAGGACAAGGTAAAATTCGAGATTTCTCTTTGTCTTGTTCTTCTGGTCCAGTTGACACCGGTTCTGAGCTCTGCTATTCACATGTGCTTTGGAGTGGAGATGCGCAGAGAAAGTAAAACAGAGAGAAGCGCAGACTTAACAGAGTGAAAACAAAGTCTGGGTGACGGTGCAGCATCCCGTTACAAACACAGAGATCAGTCAGACTGTGTTTATTATCAGTGCCCAACACTCGCCCGGTTTGTTTCCTGTCCTCATCGTTTTCATCTCGCTCACTCACTTTTGTTTTAACATGATCTCTTCATCCATTCTGTTCTCGTCGTGTCATTTCTATTCCCACCGTTCTTGGCTGCACTAAATACCACAGAGCCAAGAAATGGAGCTCCAATTTTCCTCTTTTCAACTTTTTTTGTCCTGATTTTCCTCCTGCTGTGTGACCTCCTCTTCTCACTGAAAGCTTTGGCTGAGCTAAATATCATGTCACTGGAGATGCTCTCTCTCTCTCTTTCTCTCTCTCTCTCTGCAAATTCTCCATCTTGCTAAGCTGCAGACGCAGCGCTATTATCTCAGCTTGTGGGTGTGAGAAGCAGGAGACGGACAAAGAGAGAGAGAGAGAGTGCTGTAAGGTGGAGAGATAGTTCCAAAGCCTGATGTGCTTTCTTGCTGTCTACTACCTATATAGGCAACTGTCTTCTAAGGCAACTGAAACGGAAACTCATGCACAGGTACATACATTGTGTTGACTTGAACAAAACATGATGGTTAAAAACAGCCATTTTTAATTAGAATATGAATACGTTTTTAAACATTAAAAGGTAGTAAAAGACAGATTCACAATCAACACATGCTGCTTCGTCCTTCCTCATTTTGGCCAAAACTAGGTGTCTTACGAGACATAATTATACAGCCTACTTTTAGAAATTGTGTGTCTGGAGCTTGCCTGGGATGTGTTAAAATGCAGTTTATGTAGGTTTAAAACAAAACCGCAGCGTGAGTTTAGGGAAATAATCTGTTTAATGTAACAATCTACTGGAACTGACAAAAGTGTTTTGAAAGAGTGAGAGAAAGTAAGAGAGAGAGAGCGAGAGAGAGAGGCACACAGATTAGAGCATTATGATCCAGCCGGGATCTAAGGAGACACTGGCAGACAGAGGTATACTCACTAATCTAGACAGTTGTGTCTGAAGAGTGTGTGTGTGTCATAGACAGTCGGTCCCAGCTGGCCAAGGCTGCACAGGTGAATCATGGGAGTCAGGAAGATGCTCTGGAAGATTACAGAATTTTCCTCTGTGCTTCTCTTCCTTTCAACTCACTATCATAAATCTCTTAATGTCTCTATGTTTTACAATATTACAATTACAATATTTACACACACACACATACACACACACACACACATAAGTTTATACTTAGTTGAATGTCATGGAGTTGAAGATTGTACAATAATATTGGCCTTAGCTAGTAAATATTTTTGGCTGACAGATCATTTATTACAATTACTTTTGTGCTTTGTGCCAAGAACACTATTTTATTTTCCTAAAATAGTAATTACATGTTATGTTTTCTTGCAATAGTTTTGTACTACACAAATTGCCTGTTATTACAATGAAAACGCGTGTTGTACTGTTTATTACTTTTCGTGTATGTTTTGCATATAAAAAAATGTGGAACATTAAATGGTAAAACGTTTGACAAAGTATTAATATATCTGACAAGATGTGAGGTGCTAGAATTCTGTTTACTGTCTGCATTATAATTATGTGATATTTGATAGTGTGTATGTGTGTGTGTGTGTGTTTGTGTACACACTCCATTTGTATGCAGCATCCAGTGTGGTGGTGCATGTGTGCAAACTGTGTTTGTGTGTAGTATGAAAGCCCTAACAAAGCAGAGATGACAGTAATTAACTAAATGAGATGAAATTTCACCTGTGGGGAGCGAGTTTTTCCCCTTAGCAGCTAAACAGAGGTTGTGATACACACAAATACTGCGTTCTCTAAATCAGGTGTGTGAGCGAATGCGTGATTGACACATGCATCTGTTGTAGTCGTCCTCCAGCGATTCTCATTGAGTGAGGAGCAGAGGTTTGTGGTTAAATGACAGCTCCAGAGATCAGGTGTGACCCCCCCCCATCTTCTCTTGCTTTTCCTCGGCTTACATTCTTGTCATGTTCTGTGATTCATAAATTGTACAGCGCTTCATTAGACACACTCACGATTCGTAGAAGAACGTCATCGTACAGTTTGACACACGCTTAACGCGCATCATCGATGCTAATGGTTTTCATACTAAAATAATCATTCTATAGATATAATAACAGAAATAATAATTCTAGCTCTCATAGTCTACTATCAGCCTTTCCTTAAACCTAATCCTTACAAATACATTTACATTTACAGTATACATTTGGCAGGTGCTTTTATCCAAAGCAAATTGCAGTTCATTTAAGGTATATGTTTGGTATGTGAATACACTGAGATTGAAATTCTTAACCTTGGTGTTTCAAAGCAATGCTAGACTATATTGTGAATTCAATTTAAAAAATGTGACCATTGGTAATGTACTAAAACCTGTACACACATACACACACAAAAAAAGACCACAGAAGGTCCTCTCATCGATTCAGTCGTTTTCATACGAAGATGATAAAATAACTAAACAACCAAACCTAACTATCACACAAAACAGTTGACATTTCCAAAAACTGGCCCCTAAGCATTATAGCCAACCCTGTACACACACACACACACACAAGATAATTTAGCTCAACCACACTTTTGAGTCTCAAACACACAAGCTTACCTGCTAATCCCCTGTAATAACTCAAACACAGCGCCTCAGAGAAACAGCTAAAATAGGAATCAGAGCCTTATGCTCTCATTGGCAATCCAAGCACCCATGTAGAGTCTCGGGGGAACACATTGCCAGAGAGAGAGAGAGGGAGAGGGAAAATGAGAGGAGGCTGTCAGGTGGTCCCACCTAGGCTAGACAGATCTGACTTTTTCTGGGTATGACAATTAAATCCTGCCTTTAGGCTTGTTAATGGTTTAAAAAAAGGCATTGTTTAAGACAGGACAAGATGAAACATCAGGCATTATGACAGAACTGCACAGCCTATGTACATATATATGTATTTTAAAGAGTGTGTGTTTTAAAGATCTTACAGAGTGGGGGAAAAGGAACTCTTATCTTCAAAACCTGAGCACACTTGATCAATATTTTGTAATTGTTTTTGTCTTGTTCACCCCTTCATCAGATTTAAGTGCCAATTTATTGACTTCGTGTTTCTTTAAACTCATAATGTACTGGATATTATTTAGCAGTATTAATTTTTATAAAAAAAGACCATTATTAGAACATTATTCACTCTTAAACTACAAACAATCAATAACTGTGAGGGAAAAACAGACTCACCAAGTAGCTCCTGCTTTTAATGAGATACACTGTTTGTCTTTCACAAGTTTTAGTAGTTTTGGGGGCAACCATGAAGAACGTTGTTCTGAGAAAGACATAATTGTGAAACAATAGTTTTCTTTACTCAAAACAAAGACGTACAGGTGTAACCAAACAAAATCAAAATGTTTTCACGGGTCCATGAACGCATGAAAACGCAGAGTGTGTTTGTGTGAGCTTCAGACAGGTTCATTTGATTTAAAATACAATTTCAGTCCTCATTCCAAAATGTCATTTTTTTAAAAAGGCGTCAAGTTGACATTTAAAAAACATGAACTCGTTTTGAGTGAGGAAAATCCGTAGGGTGGATTTAATGGTAATAATGAATCTGCATTTGTCCACGTCATTTCATTAGTTGTAGACATGTCAACGCAAATACACCCCCGCACACACACACACACACAGGCACACACACACGCACACACGCTATGGCTGTAACATGAAAACGCTGGCGTCCAGACAGAATGTAACCGAATCAGTGAGTGTTGGTTTCACGGATGAATAAGCCTGTACTTGTGTGTGTGTATGAGTCAGAGAGCAGATACAAACAGGTTGTGTCATGTTGTGTGTTTAAGACAGCGCGAGAGCGAGTCTGTGATCTTTACAAGGGGGCCAAACAAAACTCTATTTATACACACCAGCATAGAGGTGGAGGGAGTCAAATTTGCGTTCGTGATTCAAATAGGGGATTACTTCTCTCTCTGTCTCTCTGTTTTTCAAGATGTGACAGAGATTTTTCTGGAATTCTTAATTCTGTCAAGTCACGTCAGGTTTATTGCATATAGCGACAGTGCGAAACAAAATATCAGCACAAACATATGACAGACATTAAGTAAACATTAGTCAGGAAACGCTGAGTGCTACAATAAACACAAACAGGAAGTAGGACAGCGTAACGGAAAGATTGCAGCTCAAGTCAATATTCCAAGTTTGCAATGTTTGGAAAGTAGCCGAGTAATAAGAAGGAAGATTCACAGTCAGCTGGATATGATCACAAAATAAAGCCGGACTAACTGTACATTATCCTTGTGTCTCATTCATGGTTGTACCCAGGGCCCGTACAAATTCATTCAGTTAACACGCAAGAGAATAACTTGTGTTTCAGCTCAGTGGGTGGCTGCAAATAGTGATAAAAATCTTTGAGAAACAATTTCTTCACCCTTGTTCACCTTACTTTCTCTCTCTCTTTCTCTCTCTCTGTACTCCTCCCCCCTGTTGTGACTGTGTGATGGGGGCTGCTGATACAAACATGGAGTGACAGAACATCCCTGGAAATGAAAGGGCATCGTGAGATCCTCGGAACCAACCACTGAGATGACACAAACACACACACACACACACACAAACACACACACAATTACACGTGACTATGTGCATAAAGTCACACACACACACACACACACTTACCTGTCAAATGCACAACACACTTGCAGACACACACTGTCAGACCACCTGTCCTTGCTACTAAACAACCTCAGGGATAAATTTACAGAGTAAGAGAGAGAGAGAACGAGAGAGCACAACAAAAACCGCATTCAGGGAGGAATTAGGTAAATGTCCACTAATTATAAAGATATAAAAACAGGCAATCGAATTCTGGAAACATCTAAACCTTGGTGACCCATACCCATGTCATTATAAAGCTAAGAGCTGGGCAAGAAAAGCAGCCCTTTCTCTCTACTGATCCAGACCTTCAGTCCTGATGTTCCACTAACCTCAACTGACCCTCATGAAACATGATGCTCTGGACCATTAAAATTCTGCCAAATGATTTACATTCAACCAAACCACAGCGTGAATCAAACCCAACCACATCATTCTACTAATTTATCCAACAACTCAACAACAACGTCAAATGCAGCGCTAGCCGTCCTTAAAAAGAGCTGAAAATTGAGAGAGCGAGGAAGAGTGAGAGGTGACACGGAAGGGCGACGGATGACTGACACGGGTTATGAAACCCAGAAAGATTAAGAAAATGATGCCGCACAACTGAGTGAGAATAGAACCTTGTGATGACTTATTACAGATATGAATGAGTGTTATGCCTTCTGTCTCTCTGCTTTGTCATTTGTGAGGACAGAAGACCAAAGATGAGCGCTATAGAACTTAAGTCATAACCGTAATACATTTCCTGACAACACCAAGGTTACGGGTTCAATTCCCAGGAAACACATACAGGCCTACTAATAAAACGTGCAGCTTGACTGCACTGTAAGTCTCTCTGGATAGAAGCATCTGCCAGATGAATAAATGAATAAATTGAATTTCATGCAAATAGCCTGTGAGGGAGCAATAGAGACCAAGATGGTGTTCAATAGGTTGTACTGGTTATGATTTTATAACACACATCATTTTCTAGGTTCTTCCAGGTTTCAATGTCCACTGAAATGTATTTTAAGAAGTTTTATGAGCAGAACAATAATAAACGCTACCGGTCAAATGTTTAGCATCACTTGCCTAAAAATTATCATAAAAAATTAATTTGTATGATCTTAAGAGTCTTTCAAAGTATAAAACTACAATTTTATTAAAAAATGTTTTAGAAATAGATGACTTGGACAGAATAATGACTAAAAGCAGCTAAGCTAAGCCCAGCATAGATGGGAGCTTCTTCATTACGGTTTAAAAATGAAACTAGATGGTAAATTCTAGGCAATGTGTGGCTAGTAAACATGCTAAATATTTAAATACCATGGTTTGATTTATTGGTATTTTGTTTAGTCACAACATAATCCCCGTAACTATTACTGTGTTATTGGCTAGTTTTAATGTGTTTACTATTATTCAAAAATATGAATATTGAATGGTACTGTAGATACCGTATCCCTCACAGCATTATTTTCATTAGTGTAAACTGTGTAAAACTACTCTGAGATGCTAAAACAATGTTTGTTGATTGTCAACTTTGCTATGTGGGCCTGGTTGACAACCCGTAATAAAAGTTAACCAGAGAGGATTAACTTAGCTTACCACAATAATACTGCAAACCAGCCCAGCCCCCAACATTTATAATACTACATTAACCAAAACACTTTATATTCAGCTGTCTTTATTTATTTTAATTCACAGCTTTTCTCTGTGTGTTCCTTTAATCTGCTAGCACAACCACTTTTTTCCAAGGATAATGTTTCTCTTGGAGTTTTTCATTGTTTTCTCTCAGACGCTGTCTGCTCTTGTTTTTTTATTTCTCCTCACTGCTGTTTTCTCCATACTCACACATCAGGATGTGTTTCCTCCTTATGAGCACAGATCAATTTAGCATCGCCTTTGATTGAACCCGAGTTCAGAGTGTACGTTTATTTCCTTCAGTATTGTTTTCTCGGCTACTAGCGAATGCGCGGCTTTCTATATGTCTGTATGACTGAGGAGAGCTTTGTTTTAGCATGATCTCTGCTTCAGAAACAAAACATTAGATCTTTCCCAAAACCTGCTGTGCTGCCTTCACCCTAACCATAACACACCGAATGGAATAAATTTGGAGCACTACATAGGCAGCACCTCTGCGCGTGACATAAATAGCACCCTGTGTGGAAGCCTTGACTTGTAAATGAATTTCCATAGAGTGTAATGTTGGAATGTTTCTATAGTAACAGCACAATATGCGAATAAGCATACAAGTAGCACACACACAAGTATCGGATGAAACAGCCCTATAGTGCAATAGTGATTTTTGGAATATTGGGAAAATTATAATAATCACAGATACACTATTTTGTGTCAATATTAAGGCAGGGTAGGTGATTTTTTCCATTTTTTGTTATGCTGGTTGAAAGTCTCTTCACATCCTGACAACAGTCACTAAGTGGTGTAAATATATTTATTTAAATATATATCTTCTGTAAAGGTAGTGTGTTGGACGATAAAATGTTCATCCAATCATTCTATTCGGTCCGAATTCAATGATAGGATGGTCCAACTTGCCTGTCAAACTATGTATGTATTGATGTGTTGGAGGAGGCGTGGCTTTGGAAAGCACCCGATAGGAGAGTGGGAAGCTTTCAAAGCTAGGCTGCTATTGCTAGCCTCTCCAAAATTGCGTACCCTACCCTTACGTTTATTTTGAAACAAAATTTCTATAGCACTTTGAATTTATATTTTAACTGAGCTTGTCTAATTCCACAGAGGACACGTCCGTATACTTAATAGCTTGTGATTTTGGTCCCCTGAGCAACATACCGTGCTATAAACTACAAAGAATAAATGTCTTCTTTAGCACAGACTGTCACTCGCCAGAAGAAAGCATAACGCTTACTGTAATGAACTTTAAAAGTTTTGTGAGCAAACAGACTCGCTAAGTACAACACAATGTGTGTACCGTTTTGAATGCAGGGTGCCCGAATGCTGTTCCAGATCTCAATTTAATCCCTGCCTTTGATGCTTTGCCGTGCTGCCTACGTAGGCAGCTCGCTAGATTTTGGAACGGAGCAATTGTGTGTGTAAAAGCATTGTAAGTATTGTGTGCTTGTCTGAATGTAAGTGTACGTATGCATGCGTGTAGCAGGAGGACAGACTGCAGTACAGGCCATTCCTGCACATGATGAGAACAAATGAACTGCAGGGTAGCCAGAGAGAAAAGATGGATGTCAATGTAAAAGCTAGACCCTGGAAAAGGAAGAGAGGAATAATGGAAGAGGACAGACAGTGGGGAAAGCTAAATAGAACTTAACCTTAAAAAGGAAGCAGGAAAATAATGTTCATCCCTTCTTTCTGGATAGATGAAGGAATGTGGTAAAATGAGACACGGCAAGTGTGGCCTGCAGGGGAGATCTGTTTAACATGTCCTTTAATCTCTCTCCCTCTCTCCATCTTTGCACAGCCCGCGGCTCTCTTCATCACTACCTCGCTTTGGATACTGTTGCCAAACAAGATGGAGAAGCACATGCAACGTGGGGATAGCAGGATCCAAGGGAGAAATGGAGAGCAAGGTGTGAAAATGCAGGAGCGCTGAGAGTCTTTTTTCCCCCAGCATCCAAAGGAGAGTTTTATCCTGGGTTGACCTGGCCGGCGTACAGTTAAGTGCAATGAAACGTGAACAGAATGTAATGATGTAGCTGTTCCAACAGTCTCATTGACTTCATGTGAATAAAGTGAAACTCTAATGCGCAAAAAAAAATGAACTGATCACATTCAAGGTCTTATTGAGGCTTCTTATATGCACTGTGTTGTTGTTGCTATAGTTTTCAGGCTCCTTCACTTGCGTCAATCTGGGCTTATACGAAACCGACATATTTTAACTCTGTTTTACTTTCAGTTCTTTTATTTTATTGCATTGCGTCAATTTTATTACACATCTTCAATAGGATTATTACAAGGCACATCAGGGTCGAGTTTAAAATGAAGAAAAAGCAGGAACAAGGTACAAACATCAGCAATCGACATACAATCATGATACTTATTGATAAATACAATGTACAATTTCGAGTAAATAAAATACATAAATCAGTTAAAACATTCATCATTATCTATATCTAAAAGTTATACTGACACTTCCTTAGATTTCAGATTCTGTACTGGAACTTCTGATATGACTGCATGCGTTTACAGTAAACCACAGATCTAAACAACAAATGATTGCCAATGAAAATTCATAAACAAGCAAGTAACTGTAATCATGATTATACGTATAATTACTAATTCCCTTTGTAAAATTAATACTTGTAGCCCAATTGGTATAATAGCCACATTTCACATCAGAGGTTCTTATTGGTTCAGCTGTTCCCATAGTAACATCAGAATGTTTTTCTGCTATAATACGCAAACACATAAAGCAAGAGTTTATCTTTCCCGAGCAGCTTCAAATGAACATCAGTCTATTCTGCATGTGTCTTTCGGTAACCCTGGTAATGTGGGTGTCTGTATGCTAGTGAATGCACTCATGGTTCTCCGGTTTCCTTTCACACGCGCATAAAATCAAAAACAATCCTTTTCCAGCACGTTTTCCAGCATTCACACTCGCAGACAGATTCTATAGGCTTGAGGAGGAGTTTAAGATAAAGAATCAGCATATTCACACCCTCCACTCGTCCTATCGCTCTCACACAAGCACACCGATGCAGATGACACAAGCGCAATATGTGGGAAACCATGTTAGTCATACGATTCAGTGAAAAGATATTGAGAAATTTGGAACAATAGAAGAAGACAGCTCTTGGTTTTTATAAACTAATCTGTTGGTAATCCAGTCACTTCCTGACCTAACTGCAATATATTCAGTCAAAAAGATGGAATGCCTCCAAGACCTCAATATAGGATTCACCTGTATTGTCCTCTGGTCTTTTAAGACTTTTAATCAGTTTGAACATTTTTATTTGGGAACTTATATTGCTCTAATCCTGATTTTTAACACTGAATCAAGCATCCACCTTAAAATCTCACAGTGAGTTTTCACTTTACACCTAAAATCAAGGTTTATTTCAAGGTGACAGGATATAAAGTCTCATCGTTAATGACACGGTTGAAGATTTTTAATGTTAATGCCGGTATAAGTGAAACACTAAATGTAGCGCAACAGTGAATGCTCAGTATCATCAGAACTGCCTTAACGCACAATAAACTCTGTAAACTAAATTCAGTCCTCCATCTGCTCCTAATAACTGTCAGTTTCAGTGCTGATCGCTGATGGATGTTTCTCTGCAAAAGTCTCTTCCTGTAATGTTAGTGTAGTAATTTTAATAAAAAAACTTAAATACAGGAAAACACCTCAAAGGACAGACATGTGTTTTTAAGCCCGTTTAAAACAAATATTTGTTTAAGTGTTAAAAGTATATGAAAGATAAAATAGGTGTGGACGAGGGGTTCATTTGCATAATGTCATTATGCATTTTAAAAGGTGTCTTGCTTTTCCGTTTTTTTATATTTTGCTGTGTTTACACCTATTCTGATGCAATAATTTCACACTTATTGCTACAACTGTTCAGCCCATGTGTTATGAATGTAACATCAGTCTATGTACCTCTAGTTTTTAAGTTACACGTTTAACTCACACAGGTAACGACTGCTAATGGCAAAGATGTTTGAGGCAACATTTTAAAGATTTAGGCTTATTTTCTGAATGAGTAAAACACAAAAAACAATATTGCTACACTGAAACAACCAGTTACACGACGCAACGTTTTGAATAGCTTGCATGTAATTACTCCACTTTATTGCTTTGGCCAGCATGTGCAAAATGACGTTACCATGACGACACTTTACCACGTGCTTTAATGTGCATCTGCTAGATCATCTGCCGGTATTAATATTTAACACCTTTTAAAATTAATTTTAACGCTCCACTATCGTGACATTAATAAGAAACCGCTGCTCCTTTTTAAACTTTATGCAAAAACACATTGTGCATTTAGCATTCTCTCACACAAACTCTGGCATATAAATTCCGAGACTGTCAACAGAATTCCTAATGAACCTATATATTATTCATTCATTCATTCAAGTGGAATAATCTGTGGAATATAGATGTAATGCACCTGCCCTTCCTTCAGGCTGTAAGTCAGGGATCTAGATTCACAAGACACAAGTGAAAGTCTCACGCTGTCCTCTGTGTATTAGAAGAACTGTAACTGAATAGCAAAGAGTGAATCACAAAGGCTTCATGGTTTCTGGTTACAGGCAATAAGCACTTGACCTATACACTTCTGTTTTGACTGAAACCACTGGAATATTTGTGATAAATTAGAATGCATCTAAACAGAACGCTCGTTCCATTCTACACCGCAGAATCTAAAAATCGTCAGTAATTACAGCATCTTAAAGGGACAGTCCACTCAAAAATGAATGTTGGAATGATTTTGTTGTTGGGTGTACTGTCCCTTTAAATTACCGTTGAAGACAGCAGTTGAACTGGATCAGTACATGACATATCACATCTCAAGGGCGATGCTGTTTGTGACTGAGGGCGTGTGGACATGTTGACAGTCAATGCATTTTATGTCGGCACGTTAAAATCACACGTGCTGCATTTCAGGCTGAGATGTTGCACAAAATCTGTGTTCAAGTTAAAAACGGGTCAAAATGACACGAAACAGCATGGAAGGTCCATCCAATTACACAATATCATCTAAAAATGTAAATTTTAAAGGGAAAAACGAAATCCCGCCTGCTTCCTGTTTGGCCCCTCCTTCCCTTCCTCATTCACCTTTAACGTCTAGCTGAATGTCTAGCTTTCAAATTTATTCCGTTATTTCCAGAATGAGATCGTCTCCTTCCAGGCTGCTGTCGGTTTTGACGTGCACCTTGGACACGATGCCTGAGATGGGCGAGTTGACAACCGTCTCCATCTTCATGGCACTGAGGACACAAAGTGGCTGACCTTTCTCCACCTTCTGGCCCTCCTTCACCTTCACTTCTACCACTTTACCGGGCATGGGAGCTCCGATCTGCCCCCGCACGTCCTTCAAGGCCTTAGGGTGGAAGTGCATCTCCTGGTGGAAGAAATCGGTCAGTTATGACAGAAACCGTAACACACACAGATGACAAATGTACCTGCCGTACAGTATGTGCCACAAATAGTATCATTATTATACGTACAGCTGAAAAGACAAGGTAGTGTTGTATTTTACTTTCTGACATTTTAATTATGTGACAATTCCTTTTTATCTAAAATATAATTACCCACCGAAGCGTCAAATACCGTCAACCAGATATTATAATGAATTAATGTTCACTATATATTTACATAAAGAGTATATACAAGTTTTACAGTTAGTCACGATATGCGATAAGACATCAAGCAACTACAGTGGTACTGTCTGTAATTAATGTAAACTCTGAACCAACATCCTTGAGATTTGAGATTTGAGTTTCATTGTGAAGACATGAAGACTTTAAACAGCATATGAACAATATGAGACGTTTAAAAAAAGATCATATTTCTAACTTTTGTATCTCAAAAGTATCAACATTTTTGTGTGCTAAAAATGTCACGTGAGGAGAAATGACTTTGCTTGTTTGGCTCTAAGAGAGAAAAAGAGAGGGAGGGATGAGGGAGAGAGAGAGAGAGCGAGAGAGCAAAAACACACTAAAGTGTTAGCACTGATCACTTTTGTGTATCGTATTTCAGCACAAAAATCTGTGTCTTATTTGGTAAGCACATGCAATGCAGTTTAACAAGTAATTACCGTCTTGGAAAGCAAGCAGCAAACAGATATTTATTATAAAGAGATGTTTGTGCACATTTTCCGGCGATGACGGCAGTAATTCAGGAAATGATGTGTTATGGAGTGCACTTCCAGCATTATAGAGAGCAGATTCAGGTGTCTGGATCTCACTGGCAGATCACTGAAAATCCATAATCGAGCACTCACCACCGACTTACATCACGCAGATAGAATTCAGCACAAAACGTTTGACTGTGTTTGTGCTGTTACCTGATTTGCTTAATTCCTTCAGTAAAATAGGTGCTAATCAGTGCGTGCAATTCATTCTGAGTGAATATATCTCCCCTCACAACTCTGTGTTACAACTAACTGTTACAACCCACTAAGACAAACAATAATATTCCAAAGAAGCGAGGAAACGTTGCCTAAATAGGATGTGCAGTATGATGTACATACGACTGTTTGTTTACAAGAGGGATGTTCGTTGTTAGGTTTGTATCAGGAACCTGGGCGTCATTACAAACTCCTCTTAAACATGCTGTGCTAGGTGAAGTAAGTGTGGGAAATGTAAGTGTCATCTTCAGTGCTGTCGGATCATGCTGGAGTCTACCAGATAATATCTGTACAAACTGCTATATGGCGAGCGTAAAATTCCCGCGCAAGCACTTTATTGACCTCGTTCAGAAATTGTGCGTTCTGCTGCATTCCAAACACGCAAATTTAAAAGACGTTTACAACACTCCTGCCTGGGTGATAAACGCCCATGACAGCAAGAACAAGATCATTTTTAGCTTATGACAGAAATTATTCACACCTTGAGAGGAAAAAGGGAACGTTCACAAAACACTTCGGAATGATTGAGTGTGCTGTTTTTGTCAAGATAATTGCTTTGCGGTGATGAAACAAACCAATCTAGTGAGGAAAACAAACAGTGGTTACCTTCATTGCTGCTGTATCCTTGACCAAAACTGAGCGCAGCTGTCCATTGAGTTCAAAAAACACTTCTCTCTGACCAGACCTGTTTAGGTCGCCCAGTGCCAAAGCTTTGATGTGCAGTGTTTTGCCTCTCTCCAGCTCCACCTGTCAGAGGAACGAGAGAGCGGACACATGAGAGATCGCAAAATAAAGTGAAAAATACATTGCGACGCTTGAGTTGCTACCCAGCAAACAGGGAACGTTCTAAGAATGTTGGCTAACGTTCTCTCAAAGTTTAAAAAAAATGTTCTTGCAGTAACGTTAGTGCAACGTTTTTAATGTTCCCAGAACTCCCAAAATAACATTTTTAACGTTTTTGTTACTTAATGGAAATGTTAGGGAAACGTTCTTACAACCTAAAATTGTTAGTTGGGTATACAGTACAGATAAATGCACAAGCACACTGGAAATATGGAATAGGTGTATAGCACAGGCCTCTGGAAAGCATCAGGTTTGTGCCATGTGCTGTGGAGATAAAGCTATTTTGGGGTGCGCTGCGTTCGCCTCACTGACAGCTTAATATAGCACATGCTAATCTGCGCTAATCAGCCACGACTAACATCTCATTTGGACAGCTCTACTGGGCGGAGAAACACAGCGGCAAATAACTTCAGTCCCTGAGAAATTTATGATTAAGCATGTTAAACCGAGGAAAATGTGGTTCATTTTGAAAGGGTACAGAGAGACCTGGTTTGAAAATCAGGCCAGCTAATAACTGAGAGATGCAAGCAAGCTAACTTTGCAGACAAACTCAAACTCAAAGTAAAATACTTTTATAGGTGAGCTGGGATCACGTCGTTTCTCGCTCTGTATCTGAGCGTGATCAGAGATGCGAGCCCCGCGCTCGCTCTACTTGTACCGGAGACACATTCATGCCTGCCAGGAAACACCCACTTAACTACTTATAATGGGGTTTGAGGAGCCAAACACACTGTTAAGATCCAGTCAAAACATTGAGAAGCACCTCAGGGCTCAGACGAACTGAGCTGCAGCACAAATCTGAGGTTATACAATAACTAGCATGAAAGTAAAAATTTACTACGTCAAGTTCTCAGTTAAATTAGAGCTGTAAAATGCTGTTTATGGTTTATACAAATTCATGACACCTTTTCACACTCACAAAAAGGACCCGGACTTCCTTAGCAATATATTTTGAACACAAAAGAGGTGCGCTATTTGATTCTACCGTGCTAATCAATTTTACAGCCACAGACACAATAAAGTGCGCTAATAAACTTTCGAAAAGCGGAGGCTAGCTCAGGACACAGAGGATTCTAATTCTGAAAATCTCCTGACGAGACAAGGCAGGCCTTTGGCGGAAACTTAGAAGGTCAACTCCCTGAGCGTTACAAATTTAACAGGGTGAAATATAGTTGGCATATATTTGTATGAGGCAAAATGAGGCCCAGTGAAAAAATAAATAAAAATGGAGATACATCATTAAAGTAATGAGTAAATTGCTTAACCTCTGCAGGGTGTCTACAGGAGGAAATTTAACAAGCACCCACCTGAAACTCTTCTGCGATTTTAGGGCCATCCAGAAACAGGCGAGTATTCAGACAGTCCACCGGACCGAAGTTCGATGTGAACTCTTTAAACTCCTGGAAGACTTTAGGGTACATGGCTGCTGACATCACATCTTCGGGGGTGATGTCATCACTGTATGCCTTTCGCAGACCGGACTCGAGAGCTTTGAAGTCCATCGATGGAAGAGAAGCTCCCGGACGACCTTCAATTCGAGGTAACGACTTGAGCACCTTCAAGAAACATCAAAATTTCAACGCGAGGATCATACCTGATGCTGTTTCTACAGTGGTCGCTGTGAGCAGACTGGACCTGCTTTTTACTTTGGATGAGATGCCATCATCAATTAATATTTTATCCAGAAAATTAGGTTGAATCCGTAATGAGTAAATATATAGTTACAGTGTTCGATGAAGGTCAACATAAACGAGTAGCATTGTGAAAAGAACATGGTAAAAACACAGACACTGTTATCAGGATGAGATGAGATCCCTACAGTACTTTAGCTGAGAAACAGTAGTAAATGGGATTAAAATGACAAAGTATGTCTGTGAAACATGAATTATTTGACCTCCGCAGGGAAAACTAGTCCTGTTCCAACAGCGCTTTATTAAAACCGATGAATGACAGAGGACAATTCGTCTGGTGTGAAATGACCTCCTCATAACCTCCGATTCTGGTTTCAGATTTTGACAGCTCATGAATAAAAGAGCTGAAGAACGATCAAGAGGAACTCTGGAGGTCATGGGTCACGTCTCCCTGGAACTGCTCTGCAACTGTGAGATTTTCTCTACAGATTCTTAATAGGACACCATAAAAACAACAGAGCATAAAAACTCCAGCAAATTAATCCACAGTCACACCATCCACCGTCTCCCAACTAACAGGAAACATTCTCAGAATGTTGGCTAATGTTCTCTGAAAGTTCCTTCAGTTATCAAAAACTTATGTTAGTAGAACATTTTTTAATGTTATCCATCATATACATCAAAAGCGTTATTCTTAAGTAGTTAGTAGAATGTTTTAAAAACGTTACAGAAAT
The DNA here is from genome assembly GCA_036877575.1 of Botia almorhae. NCBI lineage: Eukaryota > Metazoa > Chordata > Actinopteri > Cypriniformes > Botiidae > Botia > Botia almorhae. Next base: position 2,612 of record JAZGTJ010005303.1, on the reverse strand, counting down.
TAAAAAAATGTTTAAATAGCATTCCTATAACCAAGCATTAATGTTAATACAATGTCTGAAAATGGACGTTTTGAACGTTTCATGACCTTTCAATAAAACATTTGTAATGTTTTTGTTGCATAATGGAAATGTTAGGGAAACGCTTTTACTAGCTAAAATTGTTAGCTGGGTTTGTCCTCTGGCTAGTGTCAGACTTTGCGAGCTGAAAACATCCTAAATAGATCATTAGTGCCGTAAGAGTTGCTGTTAATGAACAAAAGCACAAACACGTTGACAAATAGGTCAATTGTGGAAGAGAGACTACGCCATCAATATGCCATTAAAATTGCTCAATTCATTACAGGCAAGAACTTGCTGATTCCTTGGTGTTGGCACGGAAACAAGAGTGACACTGTTTTCTCCTTTTTTTGTCTCACAGCGGTGCAAACGAATTGAGAAATGGTCTTTGGACTTGCGCTGAGAACAGCCTGCCGGCTAGCGCGGACAGAGTGAATAGACTGCACAAAAAAGATGGAAGTGACCAAAACAGATCAGTTCATAAAAACCTCAGCAACCCGTTTTGTTATTCATATAAAATTCGGAGTTGAAGTGGCTGCCTGCAGTCCTAACCCACCTACCTTTAGAATACACAGCCACTTAATAGCAGCTTGAGTCATAATCTCAGGCCATATGGGCTCCCTTTTGTTTAATATGTCCTATAGGTTTATTTTTGCAATTCTGTGACTCAGTTACCCCATTAGAGCATTTGTATGCAAGTGTATTTGGCTAGCTGTGGGGTACAGAAGCTCACACAAGTGCTGTCTTTAAATCCCTCTTTATTTCTCATCACTCCATCCCTTGAGATTCCACGGGGGCATTTGTTCTGTTTCTCTCTTTGTGCGTTTGGTCCTGTGAAGCTGATGATTCATATACAGCAATTTTAATACCTCAGAACTGAGAGTTTGTTGATATTAACTCATGCAGATCGAGAAACAATCGAGTAACGTGGTGCGGTGATGCTTCAGTGTCAAAATCGATTGTAATAAAACCAAACAGCTGCATTTACGGTCATAATTGTTTCCATCATTTACTCACCCTCATGTCATTCCAAACCTGTATGACTTCTTCTCTGGAACACCAAAGAAGATATTTTGAGAAATATCTCATTGGTTTTATGTCCAAACCATGGAAATCAATGGGTGCCACTGTTAATATACTTCAAATGTCAAGTCATACAGGCTTGAAATGACATGAGGGTGAGTAAGTAATGGAAGAATGGTCATTTTTGGGAAAACTATCATTTTAAAGATTGTGAACGGTCAAGCAAATCTCTTCTCCAAGTCCAACATCACGTTCTACAGAATTAACATATTGTGCCAGTATGAAAATATAAAGTACACAACCTCTCAATACAGTGAAGGAAATCAGTGTAAAATGAGCGAGAAAACTACAAAGCTCCAGCTTTCCAAGTCTGCGGTAAGGTAAAGCGCTTACGGAAATTTCTTGAACTGCATTTATCTCATAATAAGTTAAACCTAAGCTTCACTTTTTCCATACCTAGTCTGTGATTACCATAAACTAGCAACAGAGCAATTGTGGTGTTACACATAAGATGGAACATAAGCTTTCTAAGACTCTGTATGGAGAGACATCTCCGCTACAATGTTTCAAAAACAGACAGTGGATTATCAGGAGGTTTGCACTGTAACAAAACTGCAGAAAAGTTATGAAATCTTGTCAGACGTTATATAATTGGATAACTCAGAAAATAGACGTTACTATACCAGACATCTGAGGCTGGAGTTGCTAGGAGAGCTTTTGTTACCCTCACAATTGTTTTGTGTTGTCGGGTGCGAGGGAATTTTTGACACTGTTGACACAGACTGCAAGGAGATGAGATTTGCTCCGTGTTTCTGAGTCATCTGTCCCCATCCAACTCTGTGTGTTTAGGCTGTTTGTCATTCGGTACTGTTGAAAATAACCAGGCTGAAAATATCACTCGGGGTGATTTCGTGTGTTAAACTATCCTCACAGAAAGATCAATAAAAGCTGGGATAAGAAAAGTCCACCAAAATATATCAGGGCAGATTTTTGTCTCTGATGATTAATCATAGGACATCTGTCTGTCAGTCAGTCTGTCTGTCAGTCAGTGTTGTATGACATTTGGGACTGAATTAAGCTTGCAAAGAGGATCTAGATTTGTCATTTGAATTGGACTTAAAAAAGTTAAACGCAAGAACCTTGTTTTATGTCGTTTTTAATAGTTTCCTGTATGGATCACCCAATAGAATTTCTCTGATAGAATTCGACTAGAATTTAACTAGAATTTAACTGATTTGGTCTGACTGAAGGATGTTCTGCTTGCCTGTCAAACTATGTATGTGTTAATTTATCTAATCCACTAGGTTTTGTAACTTAATTTTCATTTAATGGCGCTAGTGGAAAAAACTCTTTGGTGTAATCAGTTCTACCCAGGCACAATTAATTACTTCTACAATTAATGATACAAGTATGTTTTTCAGAAAACCATTTTGTACTCTTGTGTTAAACTATTGAAATATTATTTTCTCTCTATTAAATCTGATGAAGTTCTTTGAATTGCAGTTCAGTAAATTACTCTTCCTGCCATTCCA
>JAZGTJ010005302.1:0-27952 GCA_036877575.1 Botia almorhae | reverse complement strand
ATGAGCTCTTTAATATGCAGTGACAGTTGAAGTGAGCCATCTGTAGGCTAGATACCTGTAAAAGTGTATACACTGTAGCTCTATTTAAAATGAAGCAACATTGTGTTAACCAATGGCGTGAGATTGGGGCGGGACAATCTGTTTGACTGGCCAATGGCAGACTATCTTTGCATTCCGGTCACACTTTACAGTGTAAAACATCAGAAATTGTTTGTTCCTCTCGAAATATAAAAACAAAACACCAGGACAACAATAGTTTCTTAAATGACACAGTGCTGTTTCAATAAAATAAAACTACATATATAAAAATTTTCTTTTGATGGAGATGCAACAATACCCTAAACAATTCTCTTATTCCTCCATTGTCAGCAATATTTGTCCTCCTTCCTCTGACCTTGAGAGGGAATTGTGTGTATGTATACTGTTGGCAGCTCTGTCTGGCACATCTTGATGATGTCTTAAAACAGACATGTATTGAAAGGGCGGGACGTACAGTACATTTAGTTCCACCCCCTTCCAGTAGTAACCATTGTAATGGTCAGTCACGCATTGTGTCTTTTCGTTAAAGCGCGTGATGGAGGAGTTACTCCACCACTGGTCCAGATGTCCATCTTTGTCATACTTCCTGCCCAGATGTAGTAATCCTAGTAACAGTATCCTAGCAGTATCCTAGTAACATTCTAAAGTCAGGCGAATTAAAAGACAATGTTAAGTTTTAATTTTATTAGTTTCTTCATCCAATCGTTCTCCTTTTCCAAAATGTCCCGGTACCCTTGATTAATTCCACCATCTTCATAAAGGTTCAAATACATTAGTCAGAAAAGCATTCGATTTATAAAAATATAATAAATTAAAGTCGTTAATTATCCTCCTGAAAATGCGTATCGACAAAAAGTCTCACCGTCAGATGAGGGTGTTTTCATAATAATTCACACGCTAACAGGGAACATTCACAACATAATGAAAAATATTCTTGCAGTAATGTTAGTAGAACGTTTATCAACATTATATATCACATATCAGAAACGTTATTCTTAAGTTGGAGGAACGTTTAAAAAGGTTACAGAACTGAAAAGACTGAATAGAACCAAGCTATGATGTTAATACAGCGTCTACAAAACAGATACAATCTAGAACCTTTGTGACATCTTCTCTGACATTGGATGAAGACGTCACATTTCCAGTTCTGTGATCGCTCGTAACGGAGTGTAACAATGCTGACATCTAGCGGCAGAACAGAACGTCCAGAATACAATACAGTACGCAAACAATACCTATTCCAATGAAATTCATAATATCAAATAGTATGTGATAGCCAAGCACATATACTGTAAAATACAAACGTACCATGTCCGACCTACAGTTCTCTAAACAAATAAACCAATGACACACAAAGATTTAAGCAAATTGCTTTTATAAACTTTATATACAATGGCTCAGGAAGGACACGAAAAGTAACAAATGAAGACAAAGGAGATCGAAGTACGTTAAAAACATACAACAACCAACAAATAACTCTAGTTTGGTACAGTGGCATAATGGAAGTCTAGCTAATTGTTGTCGGGGTAATTCATGCTGCTTTGAAGGCTGTATTGATTTTTTGGGATCGAAAATGTGCTTAAATATTCACGGCATACACTTGAAATCAAGTCATAAATATTATGATGGCTTCACCATCGGCTGCAATAAAGACGTTACTGCACTTTTTGGAGAATTTAGGAGAACAGGTTTCTTATTCCATGATATCTGAGGCAATACTGGGAATACTGGGAATACCGAGTTCACAATATTAAGCGTAAAACTCTGCTTAAAATAAACCATTAGCTCTCAAACCCCGACTACGACACCAAGCCACTCTCCACCTTCTATAATAGTGCAGTAGTATATTTTGGTGCAGTTGCATTCTGGGTAAAGTCACAAACATATCTACAAACGAATGTTTCGTTTACAGATGCGTTGTCATAGTAGTTTTCATTTTAGGCAACTTTTCTTGCTCATTTGAATTTGTCTTAGATTTTAACCAAACCAAGCTGCTTTAATAACCAAATTCCCCTCTTGGAGCCTAAGAAGTCTTTTAAACTGCTTTCCTTATGTATTGCAAAGGAAAATATTTGGGCTGAGGTGGCGTACAGAAAAACACAACAGGAGATGCTAAAGTACAGAAGTCTGAGGTAAAACTTCACACACTAAGCGTCTTCGTACATCAGAAAGACAAAAGAAAGCCCTATAGGAGCAGCAAATGGCTGAAAAGTTTCTATTTCGATGTTAATATTGTGTCATTGGTGGTTTTACATGATAAACTAGACACACTTTTAACACATTGTGCTAAATGTGAGTGTATTCATCAATGAGGGCACTATAGGTGCTGTCCTGAGGTCCGGTGTAAAAACATGCAGCTGCAAAGCGGTCACTGTTTGTTTCTGGTTCAGCAATTTAGACCTAAGAACACAGCAGCACTCTACCCCTCTGGCGCCCTCACATGGGCTGGAGGGAAAACTGGCAATTACTATCAACCAGTTATGCAGACACACCCAGTCCATTTAGTTTAAGTAGCTTCTTCGGTAAGCATTTCCCCCAAGCAATCTGATTGGAGGAGACAGCTGTCCGTTACCGCGCTGTGACCATCCACAGGCCCAAAGCCACGTTGGCTGCCAGAAGGGCACTGCCCCCCAGCAGAAAAAAGAAGCCAATCAGCTCTCGGTTGTTTCGCTCTGGGATCACAGTACTCAGCGTGGCCTCCAAAAATGCAGTCAGCATCCACTGGCCGTCCAGCGCAAAGCACGGAACAGCGTTTACTACTGCCAGAGCCCCTGATAATGATATCAGATATCTGAGCACACAAAGGTTAAGGCATAAAACATCACATTTATCAGCCTATTATAAATCAATGGGACAAACCCTTCAATGTGTCCAGCCACAACTTCCTGTTTCAACAGGAAACGCGTCAACACAGGTGTTTAGGAGACACTGCAAATTTCATTTTGTGAAAAGGATACTTGCAAAAAGTCTCCAGCATGACGGGAAGGTCTGGGTGGAGAAAACCCAAGCGAGGAACAAAGTTGGTCAGACTCACTGAAAGTATAAAGAAAGTAGCACTTTAATATGCAAGATGCTTTGATTGCAACTGGGTAGACTAGACTAGACTAGACTAGACTAGACTCAGGATCTTTATTCTTTGCAGGGTTTCAACTAGAAACCTTCAGCACACAAACATAAACAAATTTGCTGGCCCAACACACAGATCTTAATCTGTCAAATGATAACCATTAAACTGCCTGACCTGAGTACTGTAGGTGGGAAGGGTAGCCGACAAACAGCATGTCTGTCTGGGGCGTGTGTTTGACCCGGATCAGTCTGGTTTGGTTTTCCAGAGACGGGATTAAACACAAGCTGGGAATGAAGTCTGTTTGACAGTCCGTGTTGGTACGACATGTGCGACTGGCTTCGATGGTTTTCCTGACCGGCAGGCAGGCGAACTAGCATACAGGGACAAGTAGCCAAAAAAGACACACAAGATTTTAAAGAACAGTTTGGCTGAGAGGGGAAAATACTGTATTCCCTTTTCAATAGGTCAACAAAAAACACTGACCTGACATTTCCAAGTAACACATTACACGAATAGTTTTTAAAACCATTTTGTGTACCATCATGGGATAACGTTCATAGTTTACTTATTTCAGAAATTATTAATCTTTTCAATAACCATGCAAATGATTATTTAAGCTTTAAATAATCAGCTCTATTGTCGTTGACAAGCTGTTCTCTGTTTATTAATGAGATAATAATAACTGACATTACAATTAAGTTTATTTCCAATATAGACATGAAGAAACAGAATCTGCTTCTGTTCAGTTCTGCTTTGCACAACATCAAGTAAACCCAGAATTTCATCCTGAAGTATTTGTTCAAATGAACACTGGTCTTAGACGCAGATATATTATGTTACCAGTCTTACCAGTTTGCTTTCCACATTATTGCTGTAAGAGAAGCAAAGATCTGACATGCTGTTGTTTCCACAGCACTCCATAGTGCCATCCAGTCTCTTGTATGCTGTGTGGAAAAACAACAATCACATACTATCTTTAGATCTGTGGCCAAGCATCATTATGTGACTATTAACTATGTGACTCTGAAATACTTGATTGTGATTGTTCACATTTTATCATAAAAATATTTTTGCATAATTACAGCTAAAATGTAACAGGTCATTAATCCAGGCAATTAATTTTCCTGCCTAGCTGTGCTAGATTTACGTTGCTTCTTACACTCAAGTCCAACAACCCAGCTAACAGGGAACATTCTCAGAATGTTGGCTAACGTTCTCTAAGTTATCAAAAAGTTCTTAACATTAGCAGAATGTTTTTGATGTTACATATCATGTATTAAAAACGGTATATGAGTTGTTAGTGGAAAGTTTTAAAAATGTTACAGAATTAAATGTTTGAATAACGTTCTTATAATCAAGAAACAACTAATAAAATGTCTAAGAAACGGAACATTTCTAGAACCTTTAAAGTCATATTTCTAACGTTTTTGGTACTTAATGGAAACACTAAGGAAACATTTCTACAACCTAAAATTGTTAGCTGGGACTGTCCTTCAGCTGTGACTATATTTATAATATACTACAGCCTCTTGTACTTTATCCCCTGTAACCCCATCTGTGTTATACAAGACCCAAAACAAGCTAACTGTACATCATCTCTTACATATTAAACTCAAGCTAAATGTTGTTATTTGTGTAGGTCAGAGGTCAACACCTCTTCCTGTCGGCCAGCTCAGCTGAAGCTTGGCCGTGTGGACGCAGTAGCCCGTCTGTGGATTACGGGACAGATGTTGAACACAACTGTGCCAGTCTTGCATTCCTCTCACAGTACAGTCCTCCAGCTGGGTCACCAGATCTCCCAAAAACAGCCCACGAGGTCCACTCGAGGGAGAGCCCTACGGCAAGAGACAGAAGCCAATAGGTGATCTTGAACCGAAAGCATATGGTCATTTAAAACAGTGACTGATGGTCTCCTGACCTCCACCACCTCTGTGACCAGTGCGCCTGCACCCGTGTAGTAGAAGGGAAACAGGACGATGGGCAGCAGAAACATGAAGCTGATGGCCACAACGCATAGCATGAAGTTGTGCCATACCCCTAAACAAAGATGCATAAGGTGGGAGGAACATGTTAGACATTTTCTGATTTCTACTCAGTTAGGTTTAAGAAACAGTTCACAGACAAATGGAAATTAACCCATGAATTTCTCACCCTTAACGCATCCTAGGAGTACATAACGTTCTCCTGCCAAACATTCAAACGTGACATATCGATCGCTAAATACGATCAAAATATTGAAAATATAATATAATCGGTTTCTTTTAAAAATCGTTTCACTTTAGAAGACATTTATTAACCCACTGGAGTTGTATCGATTACTTTCATGAAGGATAAATGCGCTTTTTGGAGTTTCAAAATCTCGGGCACCATTCACTGCCATTATAAAGCTGGGAAGAGTCAGGTATTAATATAACTCAGATTGTGTTCGGCTGAAAGAAGAAAGTCATGTACACCTACAATAGCTTGAGGGTGAGTAAATAATAGCTGAATTAGAGTAAATTAGAGTAAAATAGAGTAAAAAGAAACTGATGAGTTTCTTTAAGGTTAACAGGATGGATTGATTTGCCTCTAAAGTCGTTATTTGCAATGTCTGTCACAATAATGTATTTGAATTAACTCTAATTCAAGGGCTTTTCTTAACAAATATACATCTATTCACAATTATTCACGATTAATTAAATCATTAATCAGCACGGCATGTAATTAATTTGATTAAAAAGTTAATAAACTGGCAGCCCTTGTTTTTAATATTTAGGTAAGTAAGTTAAGTTAGTTACATAAGGCAGTAACGAATCAATTGGTTTCATAATAAAGTGTGCTGCCACCTGTTGGTGGCTTTATAAAGTGCTCGTGCAATGACATGTGTACAGCCTGCTGGAACATCTCACCTGCACAGAATATTCTCAGCTGCTGGACCGGAGAGATGAGGTTGAGATGTGTGGTGAAGAGGTCCACAAACGCACCCGGGTAAACCACAAACATAAACATGCCGAAACCATTCAGTCTCACCTGCTCTCTGAGACAGCAAAGAAACAACCATTTACACTTCATGTAAAATGAAAACAACACCGTGACAACAGAACACACAGCACTTTTGAATGACTTTCAAGTGTGACTGGCATTATTATAGCCCAAGCCCTGGAGATTCAGACTTCCATCACACACAAATAAGAAATATTTTACTAGGCAAATGGGCGGAAATTTGGGTTTGTGATGAAAAGGCCCTTCCTAAAACTTCCAAAAACAACTGACACACTCTCTCACTCTCTCTCTCTCACACACACACACACACACACACATGCAAATTTAAGAAAACTAAATGCAACACTAGACTTCAGTGATGCTGAGTTTGAACAAAATAAACAAAATATTCTTTACAAACACAATATCTGTTGCATTTATGTTTTGTAAAGATCCATGATTAAACGTGATTGTTGCTTAATTATCTTGTTTTTACTGCGGGACAAGTAAGCCATTCATCGGTTTATTTCTCTCAAATGAGTGTCAACGCTTCTGCTCACTACTCTGTTCAAATGAACAATAAATCAGCCACATCACAGTTTAAACTCCTGTGTTGGTGAAATGACACATCTTTAGAATCAGCAGTTTACCTCAGTGCTGCCACCCCATGGCCAAACTCGTGTATGACACCACTGACCAAGATCGCGATGAAAAAGTAGGCCAGCTGACTGACAGGCAGGTTCACACCAGGCACCTGATAGGCAAAATAAAGTTTGGGATAATCACAGCTCAAGGAAGCATGTTATTAGACCAAAATTAGGATACTGGACATCCTGTACTCACCACCACCTGCAAGACCTGCTCGTGAGACCCATCTGGTGTATCTGCCATCATCTGCCTCAGCGTCTGCAGCAGAGTTTTGCTCAGCAAAAACACAGAACCAAACATTGCCAGAACCCCAAACAGCAGACCAGCACTGAACCTGAAACAGTGATTTAGACACATCTGTCCATGATGACCGAGTTTGATTGTTTTGATAAACATGCCAGCCAATAGAAAGCTCTGTAGCATTACCATGACAACTGTGGATTCTCTCTCTGTGTGTATGCATGTAGCAGTTTCCCATAATGCTTTGCTGTAATCACTGCTCTCAACATAAGCAGCTTATGAATATTTTAATGGCATTTTAATAGTCTTCTCTCCTCACAGAAAGAAATATTCAGTGGTTTAATATAGCAACATTGGAGAAAAGATGAGGAGGCACAACAGAAAAACAGAAAATTAAATTTAGTTTAGAAATGAAGTTAAGTTTCGAAGATGAAGTATCAGTGACCTGTTAGAAGGTTTGAATCACACTTCTTGTATTCATGATAAACATTCAACACGCAAAGTAACTGATCTGAGAACAGTAACGATGGTCATACCAGATGTACAGAAAGTGAGGATTAAGACGCGCGCATCTGGCAAACAGTCGGTTAAAGATGTTCGTGTGCCATTTGATGTGGAAGGGGGAGAGAGTGAATCCATTAGAGGAAAGCCACGATTCGTACCGGGTCTTCAATGAACTGGACGACTACAGGGCAAACAGAGAGAAAGTCAGTCATTATCACATCATGGTAAATCTTGGATAGACCCTAAAGCACTGCACAATTTACACACCTAAACATGCTTACTATACAGCAATATCATAACAACAGTTTTTGACGTGCCATGATATTCTTTTAAAGCTGCAATCCGAAACTACTGCCACCTTGCAGGTTAATTTACGCACTTTTCTTTACGTATTTTGAAGTCAAATGAAACTGACATTTCCCTGGAAATATGACCTGACAGCTCAAATTATGAATCATTATTATTAACTTATCGTTGCGATAAGTTCAGGGTAAGGCAAGGAGACCGCTTTGAACACTGATCTGTCATGTATTTGTTCAATAACTGTTTTGTTTATTTTTAACACAGTAAGTTACAGATTGCAGCTTTAACTATCCTAATCAAATACCATGATGCATGAATATTATAATCATTTAGTGCGCCTGAATATGCTAAAGCAGCGGATTAACGCATGTTCACAACAGTAAAGTCATGTGTACGGGGTTGCCCGATGTGATCCGCCTACCCGCAGTAGCGTGTCCGTCAGATACACGGTACACCATCCGCCCATCACACACACCACAACCGCTATGGGGATCATGGCACACCGTGCTGCATGCGTCTCAAAAGCGACCGATTTAAATATCAAATGGACGGCATACAATTTTCTATTGTCACGAGATGTGCGCCGCACAACCCCAGTGTATACAAAACAGCGTCGCTTCCGCGTTTGCGTGCAACACGAGGACAAGCGCAGCCATACAAATCGAGTCAGACTGTTTACTTGAGTCAGACCGTAAAGTGGATCCCCTTCACAGAGCAATCGATCACCTTGTAAAACTACCGTGCTCTGTCATTTGCATTCTTTAAAACAACAGATCATCTCATTTTCACCGTAAAATAAGAGCTTCTAACCAGCATAACCAAAAGTAGCTTTTTGGTTATGCTGGTTGAAAGTCTCTTTACATCCTAATAGCAGTCACTTACTGGTCTAAATCTATTTATATGAATATTTGCCTTCTGTGGAAGACGAAGGACCCTAAAATGTTCGTCCAATCATTGCATTTGGTCTGAATGCAATGATTGGATGTCCTACTTGCCTGTCAAACTATATATTTGCATACTTCTGCACACTATCGCAGGAGGCGTGGCTTTGGAGAACATGGGACTTAGAGGGCGGGATTGCTTTTGCTAGCCACTCCGAAATGGTCTTCCGTACCTTTAACGAAGCTGTATCAGGCAGTGATGTGACCAATAAGCAAATAAAATCATTCAACCGAAAACTGCCTGTTGTGCCAGTAAAGGCCTCTGAATTTAAACTGCTATGGAAACAGCGTCATGACTTGGTGTCAAGCACACAGAAGTGAATGACGGAGTCAGCCGGGATAATTAAACACGCAGCTCAGTTACAACCTACAAATGTTACAGTTCCGCAAGGGAGCCGAACCTTTCTGGGTGGCCGTAATCTTGTCTGCGTGAAGGGAGGCGAGTGTAAGCCGCAGGCCCCCAAATGAATTTTAATTAAATGATTTGTTATCTGAGATTGGTGGTCTAGATAAACAGCGATTATGACAGTCTTTAAACACACACATGACAGGCTTCAATATTGCTGTGTTACCAAACACAGGATTCATGTAAAACAGACAACAGATGTTCAAAAGACACTCTTGTGCTGTTCATTACAATACGCCACTCAGAGTGATAATGACATTCAGGATTATTTGCATCGGTTCTGCCCTGCATTTTCCAATTTTCCTCTTTCAGAGTGGGTGAAAAGTAACTAGGCATTAAAATGAGTAATAAAGTCCATATATCTAATAAATTGATTTGAACAAATTGTACATGTACTTTATTCCATAGGAAAACGAAAGCCAATCTTTGAAACCCAAATCTATTTTAACGCAAGCACCTGCGACGTCAACCAGTTTCCTCAATCGGCCAGAGATGGAATGCGCAGTGTTCCGAAGAAAGTCGTTTGGGATATTGCTGAGAACCGTTCACAGCCGATGCGGGACATACAATCCACGCAGGAAATATGAAATCCTATTTACTATCGTCTATTTATACACTGTTTTCATCATGACTCCAGTGATACAACAAGTTCTATAGCCTATATAGTTATATATATATAAATATATATTTATATATGTTTTAAGTTTTATATGTGTGTATAAAGAGAGAGAGAGAGAGAGAGGGGATGAACAAATTACACAGGCAAATATTATATGCACAATATGTGCAACATATGTATATATAATATAATAAATATAATTATATGTGCAATATTTTATGTATATGTATATGAACATGAACGCACATTGTGACTGAGAGGAACAGAAGGAAGTGTGATGACGGTCAGGGGGAGGGGCATGCAGGTGAGAATTTGCATAGCTCTGCTGTGTGTAGTGGACACCTGAGAGCTTCAGTACTCAGCTGTGAAGAAACTGAGGAGCAGAGACACACCAAGCACATCCAGGTAAGGACAGGCGATTTTTCCCTTTTGCGTGGTCATTTGTCCGTGCTTCCCCCTGCAAATGCAATCATCTGTCTGATCACAAATCAGTTTTTATTAATGCATTTGTTTTCATCCAAAGAGACTTACATGTATATATTTTGTCAGTCCGTGCTTTGGGAATATTTTGGGAATTCCGTGTTTTGGGAATTTAACCCGTATCCTCCTTGTTATCTGCGTTATGTGTTGGATGCTGATGTACGTATACCAGGTCTCTTAACTGATTATGCAGAAGGCTTTTCACAGCCAACCAGAATTAATATAACTATGATGGTCCACCAGCTAGACTAGCACCAAACCAGCATAAACTATATTTAGAATGAACCAGCTTGGACCAGCATGAATTTTAAAGCAGGGCTAACAAATAATCTAAAGGAATTTCAGCTTTACGTGATTCGTTAGCGTGGTTTGTTTACACCTGTCCAGCCACTCAGAATTAGCTCAGTTTAGGTTCCGAAACTTCTTTAGCCTGGCAGGACTAATACCACAGGGAGAAGGTCGTCATGTCAAACCGTGGACCAATCAGATGACTCCCTGGTCTCTGCGTGCCGGAGCCTAAATTAGGTCATGATCTTAATAAGTATTGTCGCTCTGTGATTCTCTGACTGCGTGGAGGAGAGCGGAAGAGGACCTCACAGAGAACAGGCAGGGGATTTATATTGACCATCATAGTAGAACACAAAGCAGGGAGGGGGTGTGGAGCTCACGCTGGCAGCTGAACAGGTAGGAATATGCTGAGGTCATGACATCAGTGTAGAGGGAGTCCTGGGTCATGGAAATGTCATTGTGTACTCACTTCCATGTTCCTCTTGCATTGTTCACCTATAGAGTACACGCTGCATGATGGTGCTGTTTAGTTAGTGCTCTAATTTCCTCATCCTCTCTTCAGTTCTGTCATATTGAGAACATTTTAATCTAGGCTATAAGCCTTCTAAATATACTTATTTAGCACACATTTATACATGCATGCATGTGTACATACTGCACGCGCTTCAAAAATGCAATTTTAAAGTGATGTCGTTGAGTTTAAGATACCAGCTTGCGAAGATGAGTAATGCATGTTTTTAGACATGCATTCACTGCTTTAAAAGCATCCGTTATATAACAGTTACCAATGACCTGTTCTGCTGGGTAATGTACAGTGGGGTCCAAAATTTAGAGCTAGTTAAAATGCATCTGTTATACATGTTTTCAATGTAACATTGCATTATATTTAAAGTATAAGTTGAATTATTAATGCACGAATGATCGCATTATTAGCACGTACGCCTCCCAACCCAATTATGTTTTCCCAGCATGATTTGAACACATCCAAAAGCATCTTGGGAGCATAAAATAAAATGCGAAGAAATCTGACCTTGCGCTCAGATGCGCTAACGTGGCCAATGTCACAAATTTGTTTGTATTTGATTCAAGATTAAGAAATGCTAAATTGTAAATATTTCTCATTTGTCTCGAAATTTTAAGCTTTGTTTATTAGATTAGATTTTGAGTTCTAAATACAGTCTCTCACTCAGACCTCACTGTACGTGTATGATGATGACAGTGATGCGCAGGGTCTCTAAGGGCTGTTGTACATATGTTTTGGACCTGGCTGTAATATGCATGCATCATATATACATACAGATACGTAAAAGGCTGTCAGTGAAGTGAATGGTCAGGACAGACAGAAAGCAGGTCCCCTCTGTGTATCACACTACTATTTATAGTGTGAACAACTGCCAGATATGACTGGAATCCCCTGCTTAGAGAGAGAGAGAGGGAGAGAGAGGAAGAGAGAGAGGTGTTGAACCAGAACCGAATCACAGAAGTCCAGATTGCTTTGGTCCAAAAAAAAGACAGAACCAGAGGACAGGAGAGAGAGATTGGCATTTTTATTGTCACAGAGGACGACAGCCACTTACTGTTACAGCAGCAGGTATGTGACTTTTGAGGCCAGAGAGAGCGTGTGTTCACGCAAGATGTGTGTGTGTGTGCGATTGTGTAAAGCTCACAGTGAATAATGGCGATGGACTGTGTTTTCTTTAGGGAAATTAGAAAAACATACAGTATGATTACATCAGGTATTTAAAAATGTCATCAGAAAACATTGAACTTTTAAGACTGAAAATTTTTTAAAAGCTTTCATTGGCCGGTTAAAAAGTTACATAGATTTGTTTTTGTAACACTTGATAATAAGGCTCAATTCACTTATATTAGTTAAGCAATCAAAGTTAGTAATTTATTAGTTAGCGATATCCACTTAAAAAAATGTATTAATTTCTTAATTTCAACAATTTACATACACACACTTTCATGTTTTTTGTCCTACAATAAAAAATCTTACAGCGATACTTCAAATGTTAATTTTAAAAGTTCAGTGTTATTCTTTTAAAACAAGCAAGCTAATGTATGCTAACATGTTGCTATGTACGGACTACAACTGTTGTCGGCATCATCAAGCATACAAACATAAATCTTTGTGGTAGCTGTAGTTCTTTAATAGCGACTTGTTAGCAGCTTGTGTTTTTTAATACAGAAGCTTCAGAAGTCACATTTAGGGTGTTGACTGTGTAATTTATGTTGTAAAACAAAAAGGTGAACGCCTCTTAAAGTAATGTTAACAACAAACCTCATTTTGGTTATAAATCAAAAACGATCGTTCTTAAAACCCAAAGGGAACCGATAGCTTGAAAGGTTAATTCTCTTTTATTTGCTAGTGGTGCAGAAACTTCTTCCGAAAACGTCTCCCCTCAGGTCTTTCAAAGTTTTCTTCCCCTGAAGATGCACCATCTTATTTATTCATAATTTCATAAGAAAGTGATTTATGAATACAGTTTGTTTGCGAAGGCTCAGCTTATAAATTAAATATTTGTATAATAACTTGGGCCTACACAATACACAGGCAGAGGTATTGAGAACTACACTTTCAAACGAGGCATGTTTTGAAACATGTAAATGATATAAATCAAAGGTATCATTTGGAAGGTCACGTTTATTAGTTAAGAACCTCAGGCATCTGTGTGTCAGATACATTTCCCATCGCTTTGAATAAAAGCAACAGTTGTTGGCACATGATGCAAACAGATTATGCCCATAAAAGCATTTCATGTTTTTAGGAAAGTTTTTAGAAATGCAATATTTAGTGAAAGACTGCAACATGTTGTGAGGTTTATGATTAATAACGTGGAAAAAAGGTAAGAATGTAATATATAACCAAAGAACTGGATTTGTCTTGTTTTGTAAGGCTGGGTTGTATTTGCATCTTGGCTTGTAGTATAATCTAAGACTTCAGTATTTGCCTTAGAAGGTTTGGTCCTGGTTTTAGGTTTACCCCAATAGTAGAGGTTTAGCACTGATTTGCACTCAGAGTATAGTGATCTATGTGGTATAACCCAGCTAACAGAGAACGTTCTCAGAACATTGGCTAACATTCTTTAAAAGTTTTCTATTCATAAGACATTCTTGCAGTAGTATGAAGTGTCATTCCCTGTTTTAAAAGATGTTGTTGAATTGTTAGTGGAATGTTTTAAAAACATTTCACCACGTAATAACGCTGATACAACATCTAAGAAAATGTTATGTTTTGCTACTTAATGGAAACGTTAAGGAAACATTCTGATAACCTAAAATAGTTCGCCGGGAAGGTGGTTGTATTTTGGAGTGGAGTGTGCCGTAGATAAATGCAGACAGCTGCCACAATCTCTCTGTTCTCTTTGAAAGGTAAATTTAGCTCAGCGCTGGACAGCAGCAGCGACTCCACACCACTCTAACTACTAACTGTTTATGGGCAAACAACATCCTTGGTTACAGTTGCTAAGGTGAGCTCGTCCCAATGAGTCTGGCTGATCATTGCTGCCGAGCAAAGTGTGTCTAAGTTACAGTAAGAAAACATAGCGGTAATAGAACCTGAATGCATTAATACAAATATTGGTGTTACAGTATTACGGTGGTGGAACACACTGGAGAAATCAGTCTATATACAGAACCAGGTGCTTCAAGATGCCATAGAAGAACAATTTTTAAATGTATGGTTCCATGAAGAACCTCAAACATCCGCAGAACATTTGTGTATCACGAAAGGTTCTGTGTTGTGGAAAAAGGTTCTTTAGACGATATAAAGATAAGAAAGAAATGGTTCC
The DNA here is from genome assembly GCA_036877575.1 of Botia almorhae. NCBI lineage: Eukaryota > Metazoa > Chordata > Actinopteri > Cypriniformes > Botiidae > Botia > Botia almorhae. The sequence continues at coordinate 13,662 of JAZGTJ010005302.1, read as the reverse complement.
TTTAAGAACCTTTGACTGAATGGTACTTTGGGGAAATGGTTCTTCTATGGAATCGCTGTGGAGGTTCTATGGCAACCTTTTAAGAACTTTTTTTGTTAAGAGTGTTCCCTCCCGTTTTAAATGCAAAGGTGAAATGTTCATTTCCGTGTTTGGTTTGCATTGCCAAATATGTAAATGTCTTCTTTGCAAGTTTCTCGATAGTTCCATTAGCGGGTCAGGAAACAGTCCCCGTTCATTACTAGAACGTAATTGTAAATGTAGTTGCCAAAACCTAATTACCTGAAACTGTAATTGATTATGTAGAATCAAAATGAAGTGTATTTTCTTCTCTGAAAATCTTTTATGCAGTTTTATTGTCTGCTCAACTCGTGTTATTTAATGTCATTTCCCCTTTAAACATAATCGTTACTGACATCATAAAAGTCTTTCTGACCACAGCATGTCATTACGGTTACTTTTATGACCTTATCAATTGCGCTATTTACACACTGTTAAGGAACAAATTAAGATGTGCCTGTTTTATACCTTATGTATATAGTTTTATATAGAAAGAACTAAAGGACGGATCTGTCAAATGTCGGTATAAAATTGTTTAAACATTCCATTTTTATGTTCCATATACTGTTTACTGTGTGTGTGTGTGTGTGTGTTTTCCCAGCACTATTCTCTCTCGGTTATCATAAATGATTCAGGTGTAACAGTTACTACCTGCTCCTCACTGTGGGAGTCACTAAGCAACAGAAAGATTATCCACGGGCACCTGAGAGCCTCTGGGGGCCTTTATGTTTCCCCGGCTCTGTTATTGGGCCTTTTTGTCAGTCACAAAATACATGCATTCACTTCCACACAGACTCATTCTGTCTATCTGATCCATGCATTTGGTCTTCCTGTCATTTCTACAGCGAGATCCCGGCATAACCGCGCAGAATGTCTAAACAGCCATCGAGCAACGTCAAAGCCCTTCAGGTGAGTACAACATGTGTGTCGTGGGTTTGTACATAACCAAAGAAATTAAAACGGTTGCTTTTGTGTTGATTTGCATTCTGAAGTGCTGTTGCTTTCCTGAACACATTTAGGCACGTCAGCATTCAATAATTTAATCTGAAAAGCCACTTTCCTACTTTAAACATTGCGTTAAATGTTAAAACAACGTTTCGATGGCATTACAGAAGCATTTCATAACATACAACAAGGCCATTGGCGAGTACATTAAATATAGGATGGAGTTAACGTACACCGTTTGTTGTCCTCTTTCAGTTGAACTGTTCTGGGTAGGAAAACATTTCTTATGTATAGACAATGTATATAAAAATAGACTTGTAGACTTCTAAGTACTTACATCATTTCCTTATTGCCAACTGTATAATACTGTATGTCTGGCTATGAGGAGAATTTACACAGATATAAGAAAAAGCATGAAAAGATACATTTTCATAATGCTTCACCACAGTGCAGAGAACAATTTACAAACACGACAACTTCAGCCGAAAATAGACACCTTTTATCTTTTCATAAAAACTCTCGATATATATAGATCAGTCAGTAAAAGGCTGAACACACACATACAAGAAAAGAGATGATCCATCAGAGCAGAGAGAAAAGAAAAACTGACCATGCGTGCAGAAACAGGAGCGCATGGTCACTATTCTACAGCCTGGGACAACGACCATAAGGAAGTTCATCCAGCAGCGTTTACAAATGAAGAAAGGATAAAAAAGAAATATAATATGCAGGGTTTGATGTACTACAGCAGTGTCTTCTGTAAGTCCAGCATCCAGCAGCATCATAAAGGCCCAAATCATAAACTCCAAATTATGTGCTTCTCTTAAAGGGACAGCTCACCCCAAAATGAAGATTCTTCCGTCATTTACTCACCCAAACCTGTCATGTCATTCCAAACCTGAACGACCCTTTTGCTTCTGAGGAACACAAGATAGTTTGAAGTACGTTGGTAACCAAACAACAGTGGCACCCGTTGACTTCCATTGTACCCAAAACCACAGAGACATTTCTCAAAATATCTTCTTTTGTGTTTCACAGAAGATAAAAGGCATATTTGGAATGACATGAGGGTGATTGAATGATGGATAAATGTTTATTTTTGGTGAACTGTCCCTTTAACTGATATTATACTAGAAATCATTGTTATGTGATTTACTATAAACCAAACAAAATAAGTAGGGCTGTGGGTATAAAACAGGCTTGTCTTCTTTAATGCAACACCTGAGCTTGTTGTCACGGAATCATGGGAAAAATCATTAAATTTAAATAAAAGCTGTTGTAACTGAATCAAATCAACAACATGCAATTTTAAGCATGTTAACCAGTATAATGTTACCGGTCTGACAGAAGACTTCCAAGTGCTTCTAGATGGGTGAAGATTATTTTAGGGAAATACATATTTTATATTAATATGTTTGAATTAGACTGAAAACCTGGTGTGTGCAATTTCATATGTAATCCTCTTAAAATGATAGTATTCTGATATGTGTTTTTTTTTTGGACGGGGCCTTTCACAGACCCGCAGAAGGGCCAGCCAGTACCCAGCTAACAGCAAACGTTCTCACAATGTTAACCTTCTCTCAAATGAGTCTTAAAGTCATCATAAACGTTTCTGCAGTAACATTAGCAGATTATATATATATATCATATCAAAAACATTATTTCTAAGTAGTTAGTGGATAATTTTAATAATCTTACAGAACTCAAAAATGTTTAAACAACGTTCTTATAACCAAGCAATAATGTTAGTACAACATCTAAAAGAACCTGGATGTTCTGAACGTTCCTACAACATTCAACGTAACTTTTTTTACTAAATGGAAACGTTTTTATAACCTAAAACTGTGAGCTGGGTAACTAATAAGTGTCAAGGAGCTACATGATTTATTTTATCTGCAGGAATATTGTTATTAATACAAAATATATTATGTCACTCACACTGTGCTGAAGATCAAACAGATCTCAACAAGTCCTAAAAATGGCAAGAAGATTTGTGTGACTAGGTGCTACTTTGACGTTCTGATTTGGTCGAAGGTGAAACTTTGCCTGAAAAAGCTTGAGAATGATTTACTTGACCATAAAGTTCAGTACATGCAAAACTGACCAAATCTTTTAATCTGTAATAGATTTAGCTCCACGACAAACGATTGGTCGAGGCATCTCACTCGCTTTGAGCGAAACACTGAATGATAAAATTGTAAATTTACTGGAGTCTTTGACCTTGTGTCGGGCAAAACTGCACAACAACAAATTCTAAAACGAAAAGGTCCAGAATAAGATAAAAGATGCTTAAAAAGATGATTCTAGATGGAATTTCAAGAAGGATCTAGAAACTCTCATTGTAAACACATTAAGATTTTCACATTAACTTCTTGTTTTCATAATACATGCGTGCTGAAGAGCCACCTAATATAGATGGAGCTAAAAGAGACAAAGAGCTTTTTGTGTCGGGCTTCAACGGACAAAGGATTCACTTGTCATCTCTCTGGTTTATCTCTGTTTCTCGCAGCTCATTTGCATACAGGCACTTTGCTCTTTACGAAACACAAACTCCAGCAGGAAGACACGTCCAGCAGGTTTTGTGAAAAGGCCCGCGGTTTACTACTTACTCTCAGCTATTGCACAGTATTACATGGGCTAGACTTTGGTACTCTGGGGATTATGTTGTAGGCGTGGTGACAGGAGCTGTTCAGGAAGGGGTTGGCTTCGGTTCACGCCCACGCAAGGGCGTGGCCACGGTGGCAGGCGTCTCATTGGTGCTTCTTCTTGTCTGTCTCAAAGGCCAACCTCAATATTCCAATGGGGGCTCTGCGTCCCGGGGGAGGACTTCCTGTGAAGAGGAGAGAAGATACAGTGGAAGCAGAGGAGGTTAGATTCTGATACACAAATATGAAACATATACACAAATGTACATTCTAAGGCTGCACCATACTGAAAAAAAATGAAATATACGATAACTTTACAAAGTAATGTGTCATATGCGTATTAAAATGTATTCAAAAACTAAACACTTTATTCTGGGTAAAGAAAGCTTCACTTTCACTCTCAACTATCTGCATCAACCTAAAACTGACTATACATAACTTTTTAAAGCAAAATTATTATTCAGTTATTGCAAACCAGTTATTTTATTAATTCATTAAATTGTTCAATAATTTTGTTAATTTCAGTCCAAACATTTTACCCACTGGAGAAATTTTACTCCCTTCCCTTAAAATGCATTAAATTGGGCCATTTTTAGGACAATAAATATTTGCAGCATCATTTTTTTAGACGTTTGATGTTTTAGGTAAAATAGGAGCCATACATGATTTTGTGAGATTCACTCTATAATAATGATGATGATATTGAATGACTCGCAGGCGCAGGCGACCCCCGCCTCCCCGGCCTCCCCCGAGGAGAAGAAGCCTCTGCCTGGTGCTGTCAAACTCCCGGGCCCGGCGGTCAACCTCTCCGAGATTCAGAATGTCAAGAGTGAGCTCAAATGGGTCACCAAGGACTAAATGACAGGGGTAAATCTGACAGTCAAATATACACAAACACAGCCAATTGTTTCTTTCTACCATTTGTGCTTAGTCTACCATCATTGGTGGCTGGTTGTTGGTTTTTTGACATTTTATGCACACACACACACACACAAATTATCTGCATATTTACAATCAAAAAATCCTTAGCTACTATATATTGTTGCATTTTTACAAAAATGGACGTCCCCAAAATGAGGTTTTGCTCAGATTTTTCAGGTTCTGCTGACTTTTGGGTACAAATTTGTCCGCAAAATACAGTTTCGTAAACCCACTTTTACACACACACACACACACACACACACACACATATATATAAACATATCATTGCAATCATTCTTGAGGCCCCCATGTTGTGTTCAATAATGGCCACATGGTGTCAGTAGACATAACAAAATACTCACAAAACACGTGAGTGACTGTGCATGTCAGCTGGGGAGCTGCTGTCTGTGACTGTGTAAGAGGCTGAATCAGTTTCTATTAATACCCCACAGACAGAAAGCCAGTCAGTGGGGTGGCGAAAGTCTGTCTGTTGTGCACAATCCCATCATGCCTCACCAGATTTGTTAGACTATTATAGAGCAAAACAAGCTCTGTGGCCCAATCTGTCCATCTGTAGTGTGTGTGTGTGTGTGTGTGTGTGTGTCGGTTCTGTGTGAGTGTAGTGCGTCATGCATAAACTTTGGTTACACGTGTGGTATTTTTAAAGCAACCAATGTTGAAACTAATTTGTCATGGCACAAAGTGACAGCGCTGAGGACATTTGCCAAGCAAATGACCTTGAGAGCAAAGATATGTTAATTTGAACAGGGCTTGTAAACACTAAACTAGCGTTTTGTATTTTCACAGGTGTAGTCCTGTAGTCGCCGTCCCTCAATCCACTTCTCTCGCAAACTCGCTGGTTACACTTTCCATCCAATCAGATTCAAGTATTTACCACAAACTCCCTTAGCATTGATCACCACGTCATGTCGGAAATCAAAGAAAAGCCTTAATGATGACAAAACCAACCACTGACCTACAATAAGAAAGGGGCGGAGTCTAACAGAGCAAAGACTGATGGGAAATTAGCCGTTAGAAACGGTGGATTAAGTCCAGAATTTGGTGTTTGTCCACAACCGGTCATCTCTGTTTAAACCTTTCTGTATCTTTTATTCTGTTATGTATTTTATGTTTTACACATATATCCTGTTTAGTGTAAGTTTACTTTTTTTGGGTGTAAGTAGAATCAAATATTGCTTTTAAATTAAAATCAGAGACACAATTTATGAGGCCCGTATATAGATCTTTTCATGTTCTGTGTTCTATAACGTGTTTTCAAACATTGAAATTAATAATTGAACCCTTATGTTCGTTCAACCCCGTATGATTTTCCTTTTTTCGGAACACAAAAGGAGAGTTTTCTCCCTCCCAGTTTTCATACAGTGAAAACGGATGAGAGCGCCTCTTAAATTCAGCTAAACATCTCTTGTGTTCCACAAAAGTCATAAGGGCTGGAAAAGTAAATGATGGGCGAGTAAATGACGATGAGTTGTCATTTCTGTAACTCCTTGAATTAATGTGACACAGAAAATCAGTTCTTTATATATATATATATATATATATTTTGAAAAACCTATTTTGTAGCCTTGTTTTCGCACCCTGCACCTCTTTATCTTTAGGTTGTTTGTGCGTGTTGCGAGGCATGAGTAGGCCGTTGCATAATAAAACATAATTTCTTATTCTCTCCGGGAGCAAGTCTGTAGGAGGATAAAACCAGCACTTGTTATCCTCGAACAAACAGAACTGAATTTCAAATGCTGCACCATCAGTTTGTTATGTACATAAACCAGGAGCGGTTTAACCGTGTAAAGCTCCTCGTTTCTTTCCATGTAAACCAGATCATGTGTGTCTGTACTACCTTATGATCCGATGTTTATTAGCAGTAATAGATGTGCTGTACCTTGAGTGAAAGTGTCCTTATTAAAAATCATGTATTCTTCCTTAGTGTAAAGTCAATCTGTGTTAAGAGCTACAAGTACATAACAAGTACCTCTAAACATCAATAATACCAGCAAAAGGCTTCAACACACCCAAATCTTTGCAGACAAATATTTAGTCTTATGTAAAACTTCCTTACAAAACAAAAAATTAACATGCGTAAGGCTCTGTTTTCTGTAAACACGCTCAGAAATACCACATTGTAAAGTACGATAGGTTTTGTGTTAAGTGCTATACTAATAAAACTGACTTAATTTAGAACTGTTTTAATCTCATACTGATGGGCTGCATCAGAGTGAAGTACAAGCAACTAGGTGCCCAGCATATATGTAAACTTGTACAAGCCTGTTGGAAGTGTGTGGTAGGTGGTGACTTCATGAAGCTGGTTCAGTGAATGCTTTAGGCCTAGGAAACCTAGGAAAAGGGCCACTACTTTAAAACACCTTACATTTACATTTAGATGTATGCATGCGGCAGACCGCTTTATCCAAAGTAGCTCTTTCAAGGTATACATTTGATCAATACATGCATTCCCTGGGATCGAACCTGCAACCTTCATGTTGCGAACATAATTCTCTACCTATTGAGCTACAGGAACCATTTTATTCCCATCAGTGTAATGTGATTATTTGCATGACTTTACTATTATTTTAAAATATAGAATGTATAGGGGTCCAAACTTACTGGTACTATAAATGAAACCAAGATGTTAACAAAACATGCAACATACAGCATAACGATAATGTGTTAATTATTAACTTAGTGATGCTACAACAGCCGTATAAATGATGTCATCTTAAAAAATAACAAAAAACATCTGAACCCGAAGCTTCATTGCACACTATAACAGTTACAGAATGTCACTGGCAGGCTCCTGTTTTACATAATGCGTGCATCAAAAGAACAACGAACCGTCGGCATGTTAATCAGAGATTACATATGAACAATGGACAACATTGTGGGGTTCAGACATCGTTAAATTTGTAGGCTGACAGAGATCACCAATCAGTTAAAAATGGCCCTGAGGACAATCGTGGAACACAACCTGTCGGTCCTGTGGAACTTGAACAGAAATTTGGATTAGGGATTAGGCATCTGGCATAGATGCTGGAACAGAGAGAGAGAGAATGAGAGAGAGAGAGCACAGCTGGCCAGCTAATCAACAAAGCCTTCATAATTCCATCATTACCCATAATGCAATGCAGAGAAAGAGCCAGAACCTACAGTTCTCGTCACAAACGGGCAACTTCTGTCCATTCCTTCACACTGTCTCTGCTTTTATACATTCTCTACCATTGGTGTGTATACATTTGTATAAATTGACTCTTCTCACCTATAGCCTTATGCTCACCAGCAAATATTAAAATACATCACTATGACCACCAAAGACAACAAAACCCCAAACAGATAGAACAGACACTGTTATATTTAGAATGCCTCTTCGATGGCATTCTGATAATCTGATAGCATTCTGGACCAAAGGGTCAAAACAGGGACATTAGAGAACAAAAACACACAAGCACATGGTGCCTGGCCACATCAACGAGCCGCATCACCAATTAAATTGCCCAATAAATCGATCAAATAAGAAATGGTCAAATACAGAGATCATCTGGTATATTTGGATGTTGTGGTGTCAGGAAAATTGTTTGTGAAACAAGAAGCATGCAAGGTGTCTGGTTTGGTTGCTGAAACATAAAATGTTCAACATAATTAGCGCTTCTAATTTAGACGGTCGTAACGTGCATTAAAATGGAACTGCTAATTTAGTGATTGCAGAAAACAAATTACACAGATGTTAAGTGCTCTAAAAGGCCAATGTTGCTAGTCCCCAGAAGTCTACAGAATGTAAACAATGCTCTTGAGACACAAGTAGCTCTCGCACAATTTGTCATGGCTTCGTCCCAATTCACTCCCAATACGTAACGACACTAAGTGCTAGTGAATTTACAGGCGACTCCAGTTTCCAATTAGCTCGTAGATGCGATGTACTGCAAATGTTCTAGAGGGTAAAGAAAGCACTCGAAGGGGATCAGGAGCTGGGGTGCGAGAATGTAACCAGGAGCTTTATCATAATCACCCCTCGCTTCTATACTTAATACCCCTCTGCAACCCAGCCTGGTGCTGCTCTGTCCCAACTTTTTGCCAAAAGCTATTTAGGGAGGATGATGGTACGATGCTCACGAGGTTCGGATGTGTCCTTTTTGATGCGGATCACACCTACACACACACACAAATACAACTCTTTAAATTAGCTACACTGGTAAGTAATATATCCAACATAAACAAGTCCCCAGCTAACAATTTGAGGTTGTAAAAATGTTTCCCTAACTTAATTTCCAATAAGAAGCAAAAACATTATAAATGTTATTTTTAAAGTTCTAGGAACATTCCAAACGTCAAGTTTTTTCAACATTGTATTAATGTTATTCCTTAACGTTATTCAAACTTTTTAAATTCTGTAATGTTTTAAAACATTTAAACATTAATGTTACTATTTAAAAATAACGTTTTGGATATCATGTTAAAAAACATCCTATAAACATCACTACAAGAACCTTGTTAAAGATCTTTGAAAGGACGTTTAGAGAACGTTAGCCAATGTTCTAAGAATATTCTCTGTGAGCTGGATTTCCTGTGATCCATCCCGTTTCACTTTTCTAATTTGGTGCTTTATTCCATCAATCCTTGCTTTTCTGGCTGAGTCTCCCTCTGATCGTCCTCTACGTTTCTATTTCTGTTACACTGGTGATGCGGGTAGAGGCGTTTGGTGTCAACACACAGAGATCCTCAGTGCTGACTAACTCCTGTATTTACCAAGTGATGACTTCAGATTGGCTGATTATAATAAACCCCTGGCTTGACCCACCCCACTCTCTCCCAGTGTTCATAACTAAAAGGAAAAGGGCAGCAAGCTTCTAGTGGGCTGGCTGTTTACTCTCCAATGACCCCAAAATGTCTGCCTGTCCTTTCCCCCTCCCTGGTAGAATGCACATGCCTATCTTGTTGAAAACAGACTGGTGGGGTGTAACCCTGAGGGTTTGGGAGCTACTGGGTGGTGGAGCCATGGCTGACCCTCCCCTTTGCACGCTCAAGGTTACTCATTAGATCCCTGCAGAAGCAATGGACCACATCCTAACAGATGAAGCTGACGTATTGACTTTTCCTGGACACTGTACTGTTTTTATCTGGACGACTCTGCAAGAGCAAGAGGACCAAGCACTTTCTCTGCTGACCTCTGTCTTTTAGTCATAAGTCACTTATTTCCTGACTCACATCTTACCTTTCTCTCCTTTTTTTAGCAATGAATTACTTCCTGATGCTCAGCAACAGTCATGGAGATGGTGTTCTATCCCGGTACCAGAACTTGCGTTTGGAAGGTCGGATGTGTGATGTTGTTGTGGAGGCAGAGGGTGTGGAGTTCCCTGCTCATCGCACTTTGCTAGCCTGTTCTAGCGATTACTTCTGGTCTCTGTTCCAGGACTACACTCTGGAATCTGGAGCCCACACTATCAGCCTGCCAGCCCTGTCTTCTGTGGGCCTGGAGCAGATTCTAGACTTCATCTATACATCATGCATCTCACTGTCTCCCTCCACTCTGGAGGTCACACTGCAAGCTGCCTCGTATCTGCAGGTCAACCATGCGATAGATCTCTGCAATGACTACGTCTCTGAAAGCATTGCCCTTGACAACTGCTGCTTTTTTGCTAACATAGCAGCTCGCTATGGCCTTTCTGATGCATTTGCTACCAGCAACTCTTTTATCACCTCTAACATGCGCAGAATACTTGCAACAAAGGAAAACAAAATGGAGCTACTGGAGTTAAACCTTGATTCTCTGCAAGAGGTGCTTGCAGCTGAAGACATGCCAGGAGTAAAGGAGGCAGACCTTCTACAGCTAGCTTTGGACTGGCTGGAATGCAACCCGCTATCTGCCCTGCAAAGTAATGCATTGCTCAGTCGCATCCGATTTGGATTGGTGCCACCTCAATTGCTGTCTCAACTTAGTGCGTTCAAGTCTGCTCTACAAACACCCTTCATTTGCAGCTTGGTGCAGAAAGCGCTTCATTACCACCTTCAGGGTCCCCTTCAACCTCTACTACAAAGTGCCCACACCAGCCTACGAGTCACAAAGAGCAAAATTCTTCTGGTGGGGGGAGGTCCAGAAGCAGACAGACCCCAGAATCAGATCCTGACCTACGAACCACGGAGCAGGACGTTCCGCCCACTCTCCGCCACCCTGCCAAATAAGCTCCAACACCAGGGAGTGTGTGTTGTTGAAAACTTCCTGTTTGTGCTAGGGGGTGAGGTTGTGCACATGGATGAGGAAAACGAGAAGACTGCTGTGATGACCGTCACTGACCAGGTGTGGCGTTTTGACCCACGGTTCGAGCGATGGGAAGAATTGGAACCGCTCTTACAGCGGAGGGCACAGTTTGCCTGCTGTGTAGTGGATGGTGTTATTTTTGCCATAGGTGGGCGGGGACAGAAGGGTGAGTCTGCTTTATCATCTGTGGAGAGATACAATTTGAATGCAGGGTGGTGGCGCAGTGGAGTGTCCCTACCGCATCCAATCTATGGGCAAGCCTGTGCCACTATTGGTGCAGGAATCTACATATCTGGGGGCACTCATGGCGACAGCCCAGAGAGCAGTAAAGAGGTGCTGTTTTTAAATACCTTTGATGGTGATGCCTGGCAGAGGCGCTCCGAAATGTCCATTGCCAGATTTGGCCACCAGATGGCAACAGTAAGGGGGAAAATATATGCCTTCTTGGGAATGTATGAGCCATTTTGTGACATCGAACGCTATAACCCTGAGCAAGACTCGTGGACCCGTCTACAGCCCCTACTGAATGACCGCTGCTGCTATGGTTTGACACCAATGGGGAGAAGACGTGTGCTGATGTTTGGTGGAAAAAAATGGCGGGAAGGACAGGAGGTGTGCACCACCAATGTGCTAGAGTATGACACGGATTATGACTCCTGGAGGGAAGTGTGTAAACTACCAGGGCCCTTGTGTGGGACTCAGTGTGCCCTACTGGCCATTCAAGACCCTCCAGAAACATAAAAGACCTTCACAAATGTCATCCCACATACACGCAGATAAATAGATGGCCTTCACTCCGTGCAGGACCAGAGCAAGTTGGGCATGGGGTGTATTTGCATCATAGTATCGGGAATGTAAAGTGAAGTGGCATATGGACAACCAGGAATTTTCATGTACCCAAATACCCAAAGACACTGTTGGGGTTAAAATGCCATTACCAATGTTTTACAGAAAGCATTAAAGAACTCCTGAAAATGGGTCAATATAAATAGGTGAAAGAGAAAAACCATAACACTGACAGATGACTTATCATGGAAAGCTTCCCGAGATCCTAAGAAATGGTATAATTCCTGGAAGACCACTGGACAGAGGTAAAGGTTTCACTTTATATAAGTGATATAAGATTTATTTAAGCTATAAGAGGAAACCAAAGGAATAAACTGTGGAATATATAGACAAATTGCTTGAAGTCCCGTTTGGACAAGATCTAAATATCAGGCACCACGTGAAGATCAAAAGTGACGATGAAAATTGATGATCCTATGACTGAGGGACAAGTTGCCATGAACGTTGGAGACGGACTGTGGATGGTAGAAAAGACAGTGAAAGTGAAACAGAAGGAGGGTACATTCACAGACGCTGACAGAAGCCAAATACTCGGAAGGATACATGGGAGGTCAAAGTAGGCAAACACGTGTTAAAGGAATAGTTCACCCCAAAACAAAAAGTCGTGTCACCATAAATTTTTTAAATATGTTTTCATCTTTATGTGGAGATGCTAACTAGACACTGCTCTAAGCTGTTCTTTTCCATACAATGAAAGTGGATGGGGACCAGGAGCTGTAAATCTTCAAAAAGAACAAAAAAACGTAACAACCTAAACAATAAATAAATTAGTAGCGTTACAGCAATGTACAGCCACACAATAACTCTTTGAATTAAAAAGAATTGTCATGAATTGAAATTGAATTAAAAGTCAATATTCAGTAACAATTTGCCTTATAAATATTGCCTAACAGCCATGTCATCATTCACACTCATTGTAGAGCTGCTTGGAAATTTGGCTAAACAGAAAAAGACATGAGGGTAAGGAAATGACGACAGATTTTTCATTTTTTTGGGGTGAACTATCCCTTTAAGACCACCTGATTGTGTGGGATGCAGAAGAGCCAATGGAGGGCAAGGAAATCAGTCACATGGCTGAAAATCAGGCCCTGCACAGAGATGATAAAGTTAGTTTTCTTTATAGATCTTTACAGTGTGATCCCCACTATAATTTCAGTTTAAACTGAATTGTGCAAATAGCTAAGCAGCAATTCTGCAAATCAGCAAGGATGTGAAATGTTTAGACAAGCACACAGCAGTAGTAACAATTTCTGTGTTGAGTTACAGTATATAGAAGTAAGCAATATAATTCAGTCTGTACAACTGTTATTACGGTATAAATCTTAAAACCAATGAATAAAGTGACTTTAGCAGCACAGAGAAAAATGTGTAAATAAACATACAACTACACTCCTGGATTTCTTCCGGATCATGCAAGTCTTCTTTGAAAAGATCATTTGGACCAATTAAATATTCTGTTTCTGAATTATAGAAAGTGTTAAAACAGACAATAAGAGAATTGGAGAAAGATAGCCCGTATATTCCCTGTCAGGTTGCCAAGCTCTTAACCAAAGGGTCTGGTTTAGCATTAGCTTTAGCATTTAACCCCAGTTAATTAGGTAACGCATACAATTACCGGGTGTAGTACTGTATGTTTCCCCATTTACCTCCATTTAAAAAATAAACTTATATAATATTCTTTAAACGTGTATTAATTTAAATGTTTCCCTAGTGACAATATTTTGTGGAGGGTCTTAAAATACACTTTATTATTGTCTGAACAGTCACTTTCTCCAATGTCATTCCAGCTGGCCTTCGTTGTGTGTAAATAATCTGGCACATTTAAAACCAATACATGCAATAAATACAGTGCGATTTCATAAAAGTTTATTGATTCTAGGTACAACCACATTAAAATCTGGAGAAAGCAATAACTCTTTGTTTAAATAATGTAACAAAGTAAATTTTTACCAGGTTGTACTCTAAAACACAACACGCAGGTAC